>VYZV01026415.1:4286-14607 GCA_013401275.1 Pandion haliaetus | reverse complement strand
CCTGTACTCTTCCTGAGTTGCCTGTCCTTTCAATTTCAGTTGCCTGTCCTTGCCTGTTGCAATAACATTTGCCGTTATTTAGATGTGGCTTTCCTGGACCAGGAAGGAGCTGTAAGGGGAGACAGTAAACCTCCTCCCATTTAGTCCTTGTTTGTGATGGTGTGCTTGGATGGAGAATGTCTGCACAGCCATGCAGCCCACCCCAACACCCCACCCCCTTTCTCCTGCCAATCAGTTGCTGACTGCATTTGATCCTGTTAGTTATCACTGGTATCATGTTAACACCGAGAGGGTCTACCTAGTGATCAGGGCCCCTGTGTGGGATGTTATATATATACTGTCCTGGTTTCAGCTGGGATAGAGTTAATTGTCTTCCTAGCAGCTGGTACAGTGCTAAGTTTTGAGCTAGGTATGAGAGGAATGTTGATAACGCACTGATGTTTTCAGTTGTTGCTAAGTAATGTTCAGCCTAAAGTCAAGGCTTTTCAGCCTTTGATGCCCAGCCAGCAAGAAAGCTGCAGGGGCACAAGAAGCTGGGAGGGAACACAGTCAGGGCAGCTGACCCAAAGTGGCCGACGGAGTATTCCATACCATATGACGTTTTAGGAACTGCGGCGGGAGCGTGGCGGCTCGGGGACTTCCGGGTTGGTCGGTCGGCGGGTGGTGAGCAGTTGCGTTGTGCATCACTTGTATATTTCAACCCTTTTATTATTATTGTTGACATCTCGTTAGTGTTATCATTATTAGTTTCTTTTTTTTCTGTACTATTAAACAGTTCTTATCTCAACCCACGAGTTTTAGTTCTTTTCCCGATTTTCTTCCCCATCCCACTGGGTGTTGGGGGGGAGTGGGTGAGCGGCTGCGTGGTGCTTAGTTGTTGGCCGGGGTTAAACCACGACATATACACAAAATAAAAACATGGTCTTCGCTCAGATAACCATGTAGACTGTCTTAACAAATGTACCTACAACTTCAAAGGGAGTTCTTTGTAAGAGTGGTAGTGTTCTGCCCAGGAGATTAATTTGACACCACCTGTATTTATCTCCATCAATGGATTCATTCCCCATCCATTAAGCTCTTCCTGCAAGAAAATCTCTTATAAATACCTGAAGTATGCTCTCATTAGAGAGTTTGTACAAGTGCTGCTCCTCCTCCTGGCTGGGCTCCCATTCCCTTTTCTGAGAGCTATTTCTGTCTTTTGGGCTTTTCCTTCCCAGAGGCTACTCCTAACTGCTACTTTTCTTCTGAGCCTTTTCACCCTCTCTGTCTCTCCTTTTCTGCATAGCCCTGGTATTTCTCTTCTCTCAGCTTTCCCTCAGACTTTAGCTGTTTGTGATGTCATTCTTCAGACCTCAGCTGGGAATTCTTTTAGGGAATAATGGGATAATTTCATACAAGGCCATGCTTCGATGTCTTTATACATACTATGTTAACAACATGTGAGGCAGGAGTGGTTTTGTAAGAAGTGGGTACAAATAGGTGCACAGAAGTCATAATCCTTTTTTGGTGATATTTTACATTTCTACATTCTTAGGAAAAGCTTTCTTGTCCCTGTCTTTCCCCATGTCTTCTCCTTAATTTCCCTGAGTGACAAGAAAAAGAAAGGAAGAAGACTGCATCTTTAACAGTAGAAATCTGTTTATGAACCATCTGGGCCAAAGTATATCACATATCAACAATATGCTATCCCCAAGACTTTTTTCCCCAAGCACTTTAGGCCCACATTTGTGATGGACTCACTGATTTTCTCTGTAGCATGTTCTCTGACACATCTTGTTGGGCTGAACAGAAGACCACACTCAGTGCGGTGAATTCTTCCTGACCAGTCATTGCCAAGCAGCAAGATCCAAGCAGGCAGGCTCCATTTACACCTGTTTAAGGCAGTGACTGAAAATGTTTAAATAGTTGTTCAGATTACTCACTGTCTTAGCTACTGTGAGAAATACAAAAAATGTGTGCATTTACTGCTCTGCTCTGTAACAAAGCTCACAGAATACTCTGCCAGCTGAAGAGCAATTTAACTGGAAGGCTGCTGCTAGCTACATCAAATACATGCTCTTCTTTTAAACTGCTGAGATCAATAATGTACATCTGATGGCAGAATGGAATCAGTGTCCTGAGCTGAGCCTGTACTGTTCATTTTATCTCACTGAACCTCATCCCTGACTCATCAGCAGAGCTTGACTTGTGGGATTGCCAGTGGTGGCAATTTTCTAGCATATGTAATGTAGTCAGTATCTACAGAGGGTTAGGGTGACACACCAAACACACTTCATTTATTTAAACCAAGATTTGAATGAAGGTGTTTGATGGAAAGTGTCTTGTATTAAAATGCTAATCTACAAATCTTTCATTGTAAACCATTTACAAACCAGCATGTGATCACAAAGGGTTCATCTAGGAGCAGAATATCTTAAATAACCCCTTTTGAGAGGTACACTTGAGACTATCAGTTGTCTCATGTATCACACTCTTACATTTACTCTGCACCTGGAGATACTGCACATTTGTTGATGTATTTTATTTTGGTAATATCATTGTGATTATGCTTCAGTGTAACATAACACATGGTGGAGCAGAATAAATACATCCTTCATCCTTGTTATGAATCTTCTCTCTGTCTCTTCAAGTGTGCTATCAGTGTGTAACAGACATCTTTTAACTATCTCTCTACTCTTTTCCTCTATGTTCATCATGTAGTGCTATAGTAACTAATGGCCAGGCCATTTATATTAGATAGAAGAAAGGAAGTTACTTGAATCATATGATATCATAATGCTTTCAGTTGTTACATGTTCAGTAGATGTAAAATGATTGAAAGGACAGAGGGACAGGCAATTACTGGGGTTTTCTTTATACTCAATGCAAAGCAGTGACTGCTGCTGGTATGTCATTTGACCTAGGTGTAGATATGCAAAATAACTAATAAGAATTATATCCTGAAGTGTTTACTTCTTCCCATTGAATCTAAAGAGACACTAATGAAACCAGTTCAGACTTAAATAATACCAGTGCTAACGCTAATACTGATACTAATAAATATTTTTCAAAAGGGAATTCTGTTGCCTAAACTTAGGTATTGAATGTCATCTCAAGGGTCCCAGACACCCCACCTCTAGTTGCTAGTAAAGAAAGATACAGGTCTCTAGTAGGTTCTGTGTCATTCCTGCTAACTGCATGTAGGTGGCTTAGAGATCCTAGAAGATCTCAAATGGCTCTAGACACCCATGTTTAGACACCCGGATTACTCCTCAGACAACTAAAATGAAGCAGGTGAATTCTACCCACAATGATCAAAAATATCTTTATCTTCTGTTGCCCCAGAAAGACTTTTACCTTTGAAATAAATGGTCAGTGGAATCTGGTTCTCAGATTTTACTAACGGACTACCATTACATAATGAATGCAACTGTTCAGGGGCTGATTTTGTTAGCACACTGAAAAAATATCAAGTGCAATACCAGTGAAGTTAAACTACAGTGGTAGTGGCTGGTATGAAGCCAGAATCAGATCCCACAGAAAATATTCACAACTCCAATGATAAAAGGCAAATTCCTTTCTATGAGTTTACAGAAGTTTGTGACTTACTATTTGTTAGTACAGAGCAATGGTCCATGAAATTATATACATTTTAAAAAAACAAAAGCCCACTACTGTTACTACTGTTCTCATAAAAAAACCTTAATTGATCAAGCATATTTAAAGTTGTACTTTGATTTCATTGCTGTCATTCCATATCGTTATTTACACTACATATCCAAGTTTTCAAATTGAGAAAAATATTATATGTTTCATTAATCCTAGACTGCTAAATTAAATATAGACAAGTGTGTTGGAGATTGTGTATAATCTATAACCTTTATGAAACATAATGTTGCTCCTCTAGAATGAAGTTACCGGCAGATTTTTAGTGTACTTACAAGATTTGTGTTTTATATCCTTTTCTGAAAGTCTTCAGATGACTAATTAGCATGAGCTCAAGATTTTACCTTTTGAGTAAATAGCATTTGTGTACAGGAATGTAAATTGGATATAGATTTTTCTTTGTATTTTTCTGAACTGTCCTTTTGGAAAAATGGCAAGAAAGATAACCTAAAAGTAGTAAGCAGATAAGAAGAGAAATAAACCTAATCAGGACAATTCTTACAAAATTTTGGTAGTTCTGATAAACGTAGCTATAAATTAAATGCTGGCTTGAGGACCATCTTTCTATTTGCATGAAGAACAGAAACAGAGATTACTCACAGCTTGTAGGTAGTTGAAATAAGTCTTATATTTTGCCTTTGTGTGTGGACATGCAACAAAAGCATGGTTGCGTAATTTTTTAGTCCTTTTTTGGCAATTTCACTTTTATTGTTAGACAAAAGGAAAAGTACAATGTCAGAGAGAGTTTTTATATTCATTTACCCATAGTTGATTACATTTTTGTCCCTATTTCATTTAGAAGATTTGTACTTTGCATTGTTCCTTGAAAATCAGAAATTTATGTTGGCATGATTTATAAATCAGAATACTTTTATATATATCTGTGTGTATTTGAGACACTCACATGCACACAGAATCATATAGGTTGGAAGGCACTATGAAAATTTATTTAGTCCCATCAGGTCTTGAAAAACCTCCAAAACCAGAGACAGCACAACTTCTCTGGGCAACTTCCTCCACTGCTTGGCTGTCCTCTAGCTCCTTCTTCCTTACCAGCTAATTGAATGCCCCACCCACAGCAGATGAATAGGTCCTAACCAGCAGGCATTCATGCACTGCCTACCTTTTACTGAGTATGTGTGTACCATTTGATTTAAGAAACAAGTTGAACAAATTTACTTGCACTGTCCTGAAGTGTTTCGGTAAAATTCATATTTATATTACTGAAAGTTACAGGATTTGTTTATGCTGCCCTAACAGAGCAAGGGAAAGTCAAAGGAATGCATTTGATATCTTTAGCAATGTAAAAGCCTTTCTTTACACAGTCTTCAAATAGAATTCAAGAAACAAGTGTCCCTGCCCTTTCTGGTATATGGTCTTTATTTCTCATATCTGCATATACAATGGTTACTCCAGCTGCTCCTTATGGATTCTGTCTCTGTCACACCAGGTTGTCTCCATACATTTTACCAGGTTGTGGCTGCCGGTGTAAGCTAATAAGCTCATTTTTAAATTTGATCTTTGATAATATAATGAGACATAGTTTAGAACTTACAGGATATTTGATTATGGTAATTTCTTAGCAACTGATCCTGGAAATTTAAATTCTTCTTCTAACCTACTTCCTCAATGTGTTCTTTTTCTACATAATTCTCTTTGACTTAAGATACATCACATTCCTCTTCAAGAGCACATTTAGGGTGGCTTTCATCTGACCAAATGTGGATACCTATAGTATTTCGTGAATTAGTCACCTGAAGCTCCCTTTATAGTCATTGCAGAGAAATAGGCCTCCCCAGAGTGTGATGTATGTTATCCTACAGTACACATTGGAAATAGGTCAGATGAATGACTCCCTGAATGTGCCTGTTGATCTACATTGATTATATGGGAAGGCCAGAGTGAGAAGCTCAGATGTAAATGTCCACACTGTAGCTATTTAAACTTACAGAAAATAAATTTTACCCTAAAAATCAGCTGCCTAGTTTCTTAGTAGAGTTTGTTTTCACAAAAGACATTTTTAATACAATTTAAGTTTTATTCAATTTTGATTCGTGCCCCTGCATGTAGTAAAATGAAATTTTCACATCTGGATAATTCCTTCTCTAACTCTGAAGTCTCCTTTTTTAGATTATTGCTTTGAGTCAGGTTGAACACCCTACTTGCAGAATGTGCATTGCTCATGCTTCATATGCTATCAACATATGCATGTATTAGTCCTGTTTCCCCAAGTAATGATTTAAGACAGAATTGTATAAATATTTTGAGGCCAAATTTTCCAGTATGTTTTCAGAATAAGTGATAATAATGATAGCAATAACAACAATTATAATAATATTAATTGATTATTATTATTATTAATACTGTAAATGAGATATGGNAACTCTATCCCAGCTGAAACCAGGACAGGACATTAGTGCTGTAAAACAAACATTGACTATGCTAATAATTTAATTTTGTATTTTATTCTGTAGTTAAAAATATGATTCTGAAATCTGTTCTCACTTATGTGGCCTGAAAAGAACAGAATAAAGTTCGATGAGGTCACCTTCAAGATCTTCTGACAAGATATATCTACCTTTGACAGCTCATGAAATCCTACACTTCCATTTGTTAATAGTGACCATATCTGTAGGAACATGCAAGTAATTTATTTCAAGACAACTGATTCCATTTGAGTTCTGATGCTTGTTGCTCTGGATGTTAAAGTGCAGACAATTTTTGACCCAGGTAAAATTGTTTTCTTCACCTGAACTGGAGAACACATTCCCTCTAAATTCTGTCTTGGTTTGTGTGCCCTGCAGTGTATGACTTATAAAAGCATGTCTCACTCTTTGGGATCAGTCTTTTGTGTAGCCATCAGTTTTGTTTTATATATATTTATGTAATTTATATTTATTTCTAGGTTCTTTTAGAGGAGATACACATTTGCTTGATGATTTTATTTAACTTCAATCCACACTCAAAATTTGCTTTATATGCCTACTTTTTTTGAAGTGTTCATTTTAAAGGTTTTGGGGCAATTTATAAAAAAACAAAGAAAATGAACTGGCTGATGACTTATTTACTTATTTAATTCTGTAGTAAACCAGGCCATGTTACTATGCATTTGAAATATGTTTGTTCTTGCTGTAAGATATAGTCCCTACCAAGTTTTAAATGCACTGTGCATTCTGTCCCAATTGCTAGCTCCTTATACCTGTAGTTCTTTAGGCACTGACCGTTCACCTGAGCCTGTGTAGAACTGCACTGTGCTGAGCAGATCAGCACGTACCTTAGGACTAAGTGTGATTAGGATCCAGAGACAGATTGAAAAGATTGAAAAGTCCTCAAAGGACCTGGTTTGATAGCCATTTGCAAAGCCTTTATACCATGCACTATCAACATATGGGTAGCAGTACCCACCTCGTGATAGCTTCATGATTAGAGTGCCATCCCACTAAGCTGACCCTTAATTTTCTCTTGCTTTGAAGATGGAACTAACTCCACGTGTCCTATATCCTGGCAGAAGTGTTTATCATTGGGTTTTCATCATTGGATGTTTATAATTGGATTTTTTCCAGTATTATCAGGGAAAAAAAAAAGCCCAAACTAAAACCCGCAAAACCCTGTTAAATGAAAGGAAAAAGTCCACAACTTCCAGTTCATTCCCTAGGGTGCAGAGCCTCTCCCTCCCTCCTACCATTCCTTACAGCGATACTGTGCACGGTTGAGTTGCTGTGACTGCCCTCACAAACAGGAGAAGCATGTACGCACAACAAGTAATTTTGGTAAGACAGCAGGACAGCCAGTTAAGGAAGATGCTGAATTTAGGGTTCCCTACCCCAGATGAGTACCCCAGCCTTTGGACATTTATATTATGTGAAATGTGGGGCCACCAAGTGCCCCTGTGAAAAATGAAGAGTGTGTCCTGCTCAGTGTGTGCTGGATGGGGGAGCCAGTGTGTCATTGACTAGCTCTGGACTCTGTTCTCAGGACAAATGTGTGTGATATTTAACAAGTCCTGCAAGACCTTTGCTGGATCTGAATGTAAAATCCTTCAAGGACCTCACAGCTCTCTATCACCTAGTAGGATTCAGCAAGAATGACACTTATGCTGCAGTTGCTTGCTGATGAGATGATTTTGGTGTTGGTAGCTGGTATTTGTTAATCTTCCTCCAAGTCTTTTACTATCAAGTGTTTTGCAACCCTTTTAGAATGTATATGTACAATAAAATAAAAAAGCAGTATTTTGCAGGGTGCTTGCCCAACCATCCATCCTGCATTATGCACAAGTGAGAATCCTGCAGTCAACAGGAGTGCTGGATTCCTCTTACTGCTTTTGTCCACGTGCTGCATTCTTCATTCACACATACTGCATGCAAGAGTGAAAGGGCTGCTCAATTTTCCACATCCATTTAGTCTTCATTCTTTTCTGACCCTGACTACAAGCATAAAGAACTAATGAGTACAAATTCGCACTGTGGACTTTGGGTTATTGTCTTGTGACTGTTACAAATTGTTTGTGTCAACATAGCTCATATACCAATGAGTACTGAGCAGTAACAAGCTTTACCTACTGCCACTGTAGGCTAACTTTTCTGATGTTATATGCTGTCTGTCTTCCTTGGTTTGTTTTCCATTCTGTGTCTGTAAATGGGACAGATCCTTTCCGTGCCAATAAGGAAAGAGAAAACCACCATTTTTCTCATTTTCAGATCACTGCTGAGAAGTTGTTTATACCCTCCCGGAGGTCTGACTTCTCTTCATTCTCATTGTATTTACTTATTTCTAATGGCATATGCATCTCTATGTTAAACCACACCTTCCGGTCAGTGCCATAATTAATATTCTGTGCTGCTGAAGCATATTTTGCTGCCACTTTTGCAACTGTTTGTAGCCTTAGCAAGGCCATGTTAAATTCTTTGAGACCATCATTACATTGTGGACCAAATTATTCCCTCTTCTTCTTCCTTTTTATTCTGCTTGGTGTGGAATGGCTCCATCCCAGGGCTCTGCAAAATAACCATTATATTTTCTTCTTTTTATATGCTGTCTCCTACTTCAATTTTTCACCATCACAGTATAATGTTCTTTTGATTTGCTGATGGCTCCCATCTCCCTCTCTCTCTTTCCTGATGCTTCAGCTGCAGCCTATGTTTTGTCGCAGTGTTTGGCAGAAATTCAGAACTGAACACCTTAATTTTAAAGTGAATTTGAACAAGATGGAAGTAAAACTAATTATCTTATGGCACAAGCTTGCAACAACCCCTTCTGCAACCATGTAATTTAATAGTCCAGTGTTCTTTGTGCACTTAAAGATCTCAATATTATTTTTGGATCAATGTCTTTATTTTAAACACTAAGTAATGTATATATTCTGATGAGAGATGGGTTTATCACTTAAAGAATCCTGCTGAAGAGAAACCATTTATATTCCATTGCCAGAGTGATGATGTTTTAGTCACTGACAATGTTAATCTTAGTATCCTCAAAGAATATGCTTATGCTGATGTTAGGAATATACTTAGTCCACAGTTTATTAATTTATTGCAAATTACTAAACCACAGTATTGCTTTTCTCTAGATCCCTCTGTTTTCATTTTAAATTTAATATTAAAGTTAAAAGTTATTGACAACATTTCTTAAGCTACTCAGAGACACTTTTAGTGACTTTGCCATTGCAGTAATTCTCTTGAGATGAGTAGGATATCACACCTTTTCCTCATGGAATTTGTCAGCCTCCAATGTTTGTCTTAATGATTTTGGCTGCAAGTTTGTTAATTTTTTTGTGAACTAGTATTTGACCTTCCCCCCCCAACTTATGACAGAGTCAATGACATTAAAATTACAGTTTAAAGTTTGCACCATGTATTGTGTTAAAAGGAAATATTGGTGATATAACACATGCAAAATTGCAAAGGAAAGATTCAATGAGGAAAATATTGATTCCTCACTAGTCACCACAGTACAAATTTTCCTTTTAAAAATTCAAACAGTTGCTGAAACCCTGCTTTTGTTGACTCTGGCTAGTACTTTCTATCATCTTGTTGCAAGAGGTTGTTGCAAGGCGAAGGATCTAGAGCACAAGTCTTATGAGGAGTGGCTGAGGGAACTGGCGTTGTTTAGTCTAGAGAAAAGGAGGCTGAAGGGAGACCTTATTGCTCTCTACAGCTACCTGAAAGGAGGTTGTAGTGAGGAGGGTGCTGGTCTCTTCTATCAAGTAACTAGTGATAGGATGAGAGGAAATGGCCTCAAGTTGTGGCAGGGGAGGTTTAGATTGGATATTAGGAAAAATTTGTTTACTGAAAGGGTTGTCAGACATTGGAACAGGCTGGCCAGGGAAGTGGTGGAGTCACCACCCCTGGAGGTATTGAAAAGACGTGCAGATGCAGCACTTCAGGACATGGTTTAGTGGTGGACTTGGCAGTGCTAGGTTAATGGTTGGACTCAATGATCTTAAAGGTCTTTTCCAACTGAAATGATTCTATGATTCTATAACAACGACTCTTATGCTGCAAACAGTTCTGTGTGCATTTGACTTAGTTTTTGTGAATAATTGTTTTGATCGCTGTTGGGTTATTCAAACTGATGGGGTCCAAACGCATACAGTGATTTATACTGTGTTTGCTTTAGGAAGAATGCAGAACATTTGCAAAGGTTATGTTTCTCTTGCCTCCCTCCTCTTTTCTTCCAT
>VYZV01026414.1:12723-34165 GCA_013401275.1 Pandion haliaetus | reverse complement strand
AGTGGTTGAGCTGCCATCCCTGGAGGTATTTAAGACGTGCGGATGTGGTGCTTAGGGACATGGTTTAGTGGCGGACTTGGCAGTGCTAGGTTAACAGTTGGACTTGATCTTAAAGGTCTTTTCCAATCTAAATGATTCTATGGTTCTATAGCAGTGGGTCTGTCTTTTGGGAAGACAGTGATTTTTTGCCATCTTGATGCATCAAATTCCATGGTGTCTAAAACTGTGCATTGTCT
This sequence comes from Pandion haliaetus, assembly GCA_013401275.1. Taxonomy (NCBI): domain Eukaryota; kingdom Metazoa; phylum Chordata; class Aves; order Accipitriformes; family Pandionidae; genus Pandion; species Pandion haliaetus. The sequence continues at coordinate 33,929 of VYZV01026414.1, read as the reverse complement.
CTAGTGGCAAAGGGCACATAGGTGGATGCTTCCAGGGTTTGCTTTTCTCAACGAGATGGCTGTGTTCAAGCCATTTTGTCATGTAACACAGATTCTTAGCATGTTTTCTGCAGTAACAGGGACAGCTTTACTCTAAGCGATGGCATTACAGGAACGAATCCCTGAAGAGCATTATATAGTCAGTAATATCAGAAGTCACCAGAATTTTATGGTGAAAAAAGTAAAATAAAATCACAATGAATATTGCTGGTCATTAAAAAAAAAAAAAAGTATTAGTTGCCAGTAGAAGCAGTTTAACAATTTTTCTGTCATGTCATGTTAATATTACGATTTTCCTTGTCCTTTCTTTCTGAACAGTCGGTTAATGGAAATTAATACAGCTTGCTAAGTGTCCTCAAAAGCAACAAGATGAGTAAAAAAGGTCAAAAGGAGGAAGAGGCCTTTAGGCGATATTTACCATGGAAGAAAAGGAAGATAAGGAAGATTTGCTCTTTTCCCTGCCCAAATACGTAAAGGGTTTCATGGGTTACAGTTACGTGTGTCAGAAGACAGTAATTTGGACTTAATGGAATTCATATTTTACAGAAGCAAAAAATCTTTTGTATAGATGAAAATTAGGGAGAATAGTAGAATGATGCCTGTGATCTTTTCATTAATCTGTATTAAAGGAAGCCTGCTGCCACTCTACTAATCTCAATTTTTATACTTATTTATTTATGTAGCACATGTGGTTGCATTACCCAAAACATCAACTGAATGCATTGTTCCTCCTTCTTCCACTTCCTTCTCTCAAAAGTACGATGTTAAATTTAAACATACAGAACTCCAGAAGCTATATGAAAAAGGAAACCAATGAACAAATCACCTTTCACTAAAGACATTTCTTAAATTATATGAAAGATTTTTGATTTGTGTCAGTTACAGCATTTGCATCTTCAGCTGGCAGTTCATTAAATGAGGAAATCACACAGTCCATCACAACAAGCGTTTGACTGAAGGAATGAAAAATGGCAGGCTGTTATCACATCTGTTTATTATTATTTTAATGCAAAATCATCAGCTGCACTGACAAACAAAATTCATTGCTGGTTAACACGAAGGCGGCACAGCTTGTGAACAACTTAATAGGAACATTTGGGGATCATTCTTGCTGCCATTTAAATTATTGGGAATTTTGCCATTGAGTTCAATGGAAGCAAGACCAGGTCTTATACAGTGCAGTCATAATTATACTAATATAATTTGAAATTTCAGTGATAGCAAAGAAAATAGCACAGTTAAATTGGTTTAGCATAGATAGAAATGCAATGTCACTTCTCTTGGGCTCCTAGAACCGCTGCTAATGAAATATATCTGTACCTACTTATGTAACTATGCATATATAAAAACCTGTGAATTTATATATTATATTCCAGAATCTTCCAACAATTTTTTTTTCAGAATGGTATCACCTGAGGTGTTACACTAGATTATATTAATGAACATTTGTAATTTTAACTTTTCATACTCTGTCAAAGTCCATGGAAACATACTATTTTCCAGAGAGATGATATCACTGCCTTGAGATACAAAACACTTTCTCCCTTTCAGAATTCAGTGCTATTTCTTTACAAGGTTTGACTACTTTCTCTTAAGGATTAAAATCAAGAATTGGCTCACTGGTGTTCCAAGGTACAGTGCTGTCTGTACAAGACCTTGTAAACATCATGGCATATGCAATACGCATAGGAATTTCCTAATGGTCACAAAGATGTGGAAGTTCATTACAGCATTTTACAGACACTGTTACAGTGGTCACTCAATCATTCACGTCTGGCCACTGTTTCTCTGTGTCCAAAAGCTTAGACCTTTCACTATCATAAATCTCTTTTTTTCATATAATCCAAATGCTACCATTGCTAACTTCGCTCTCTCTTTTGCTTATGTTCGTCCACATACCCCCCTCATTCTCTGCCTTTTCATTCCTGTTTCATATTCAGTTGTTACCATGAATCCGGAAGGCACCAGTTTTTTTATATGTTTTAGGTCCTATATATGGGTCAGTATAGTAGCTAACTGCTGCTAAGTAATCACCAGAGAGTAGTGCAAGTTTCTAGGAAAATGTCTTTCTCCACAACAGGCAAGAGATAAAGCAGTCGTGAGCCACCTCATAAGGTAGGTGAGATAAGAGAAGTGAGAGGAAAATTCCGCCAAGTTCTGCTTCCCCTTTTTTGAGTCCCACGTAGATTTAGAGCACAGCTAGCAAACCAGTTTATTCACTAATCTGCTTACTACTTCAAAGATATTAAAAAGTATGAATAAGGAGAACTACAGGGAGATGCAGAACTGATATTCAAAGCAGAGCTTAATTAATTTCTTGAAGTAAAATGTATTTGTAGACACAAATTAAAAGACTTTTTAGAAATAATGTTAGTCAAACCAATCACAGCAGTTGGTAGCTCAGGCAAGAGGGAAGTTAGGTTACTTGAATTCTATGACTGATGTGTCTTTAAAAAGAGTTTTTAAATCTGTACTATTTCCATTAATTTAATTCAAGACAAAAGTGCATTTTGCAAGTTGCAGGATATGAAAGGCTTTTTTGAATCACAGATTAAATTAAAGGAAGGAAACTGGAGGTACTGTTCTGGATACTGGTCTAACGGATGGCTGCCAGTTTTCTATTCTTGCATTTAGCATGTCACTTCCCTAACGAGTTTCACTCCTTTTCTTCCTCAACTTAATAAAATGATCAGATTTTTCTTTCAGAAATATGACTGGAAGTATAGCATTGCCTGGATCCACTAATTCATTTCCTCTTTTAAGAAGGTCAGTTGGTTCTTTTCTGGCTTATGGTTATTCCCTAAAATATTCTAAAACCTCTTTCATGACAAAAAGGTTTGTCTTTTTTCTGCTACATCAAAGATAATGAGTTAAAATGCATTTAAAAAGTAAAATTAACTATTTCAATCTTTAGATTTTTATTCCTTAGATAGTTTATGATTCTATAATTCCAACAAAAAGAATGGCAGTCATTTAGAAGCGAACAAAAACTGTATAATTTAGAGGTGCAACTTTAATAAAGTTAATTTCCAGCTGCAAAGACCTGGTCAGTATTACTGTGCTAGGAATGGGAAGTCATAAGGAACTCATCTTTCACGAAAGAACAGTCAAATTAATGTGAGTGGAGCAGATGTCTCAGCAGATCAGTAATATCCCCTTGACAGTCACTAACATATGCCAAAACATAACATCTGAAAAACAGTGAGGAAGAACAAGACAATAAGCACCTGTTACACTATCCCAGTTTTATCGTTAAGGTGACACCAGGTAGTTCAAGCTGAATACAAACCTCCCAACAGAAAACTTTTATATTCTGCTTAAATATTTAGTCTAAATTTAAAGGAAGAAAACTCAAAGACCACCACTGTAGTGCATGGAAGCCATGGGTTCAGTAGTAAGGAGATAAATAAAATAATATCCTTTTTCTAAGGGTTCAAAAACATTAGTAGACTTGAGAATAGATTCAGTCCCAGTTGATGTGAGATTCTGTCAGTTAAATTATTCCAAGGTCCTGATTCTGCTGTTCTTAAATTAGTTTTTCTTTTATTCCTCAAATTTATTTGTTAGTATGGGGAAAAATGGTAGAACCTATTTTTTAAATAAGTAATAAAATCAGACAGAAGCATGTTCCTTGACGGTGGTACAAGCATTAACAAGGAGAGATTGTAAGAAGAGGCTGTAAGAGTGACTTGCTTAGAAGACAATGGAAGAATTTTAATTTCTCCACCAGTGTCTATCACAGATACTAGCTAATATTTCAACATCAGCAACATTGACAACTCCATCTGGATAACTATAGTAGGCTTGCCAAAACTGTCCAAGTCAAACAAGATTTCTCAACTTTCATTATTGCTTATTTAGTTTTAGTAAAATATTCCTAACTTCATAACTTAATTTACAAAAATAAAAATCACTTACAAACACAATGCAGAATTGCATGCTTGGAATTTAAACCTCCAGTTTCCAAAGAAAAGAGGTTGTATGATAATTACAAAGGACGTCACTGTCTATCAAGCCGAGGTTCCTCACAAAGAACAAATGGAAATCACGCACCCTCCTTTAAGACCATTTTTGCTGGGCCCCCGATGGCACTAACAGCCCTCAATGCCCTGTGCAGCATCCCATGGGGCCTTGGCTCATCCACTGGCTAGGAAGAGCCCCATTTCAGCTCACTTCAGAGGCCTCAGTCCCTGCCTGAGCGATGCTGTAGGTGTGTGGCTGTCTCGGATCCTGTCTCCATGATGGTCCTGAGACCTGTGCTGTTGGTAGCTCATCTCCTTGATGGGCCCCTTGGACATTGGCTGCAGCTGTCTGCAGTCCTGTCTTTGGACCTGGCTCCTGGATGGACTTTGGACCCATGTTATAACCTTGTCTTCAGCCCTGTTGGTGGCCACATCTCCTTTTGCTCTGGCCTGCAGCCTCTGGGCAGACCCTGGAGCTGGTTCATTGCTTGCCTTGTCTGCTTTAAGCCTTCCTGCAACTGTGCCCCATGGATGAGGGGATAACCTGCACTGGGTCACTCTGGCTCCCTGCCCCTGAAGAATCAGCCAGTCCCCGGCTCCCTGACTTTTTCTGTCAACCTCTACATACGTAATGTTCCATGAAGAAATCTTAACCACTTATTTGGTGTCTAATTCAGCTGTGATCAAAACTTTGAACTTATGCTTTAATAATCACAGAATAGTAGAAAAATGGGGCTTGAAGGAACCATGGGGAGTCATCTAGTTTATCTACTTAGCACCCAGGTAAGATACATGATATCTACATTGTTTCCAAGAGTGGTTTGTCTGACGTGTTCTTAAAAACTTCCAGTAGTGGAAGTTCCATCACTTACCAAGAAATCTGTGACAGTTCTTCACTGACTTTGCCATTTTAAAGTGTTTACCAATAGCAAAATAGGTCAAATTTTCAAGAACTGTAATCCATCTCATTAATTTCTTCGGACTATCTCCACTGGACCATGTAGTTCTTGAAGTACAATGCCCCAAACTTCAGTTTTCTAGCTGCCTAGTCTACCAGAGGCCTCATTTTTTCCTGAGTACAGGATTACTCCACACATCTTGCCAGCTGTACTTCAGCTTTGTGCTTCCTTTTTGCATAGCACTGTGGGCTCATGCTCAGCTTCTTCTGAAAAAACTGCTACCAAAGCAGCTGTCCTCATTTTGTAACACTGCAGTAAATAATTCCTCTATATTTTCACATACTTTGCCACTTTGTCATTATCATTTTGAATTCCGATCCTATCCTGCAGTGTATGAGCTGTCTCTCCCAGTTTTGGATCATACGAAGATAAAATAAACTCACCCTCTACTCCATTGTCTAGGTTGTTAATAAAAGTATCCTAGACAGTGTACTGCATCAAATATAACATACACGACAGCTAGTGCTTTGCTCCTCTACTCTATTTGACTTTTTGCTCTAGAATTTCTCTGAGGATTGATGTTAACTGACAATTGCCAGATTGTTCTCTTTGTTCTGTTTACAGTCAAGCATTGTGATTGCCTTTTTCCAATTCTCTTGATAACCTGTCTTCTTCTGCAAGATCTCAAACATAACTGCAAAGAGTTCTGGATGCAGACATATACAGGGTAGTAATAAAGTTCATATCATGAAACTTCATGGAAGAGTTGTACTCCTTACACAGCAGAAAACCCTGGAGTTCTCTGCTCTAAACATGAATCATGAGATGCCTTGGGCTATGCTGAAGTGGCATAATGCCTTGCATTTGTTGCAAAACTAATCACCAGGGAAGATCAAAACTGTTTAAATAAAAGTGGAAAAAATTGTACTGCAGCTAGCAGCCAGAGAGGACACAGGGCACATGCTGTGATTGGAACATCATCTACCACAAAACAGGGACTGAGCAACGATGACGAAGAATCATATTTACTAAACATAACATTATTAGTCATCTTACAAAAGTTACTCTTTGAAACAAAAATAAGGATGGACTCTTAAAAAATAATTTAAAAACCCAAACAAACTAAACCAAGGAAAGATGTTGTATTTTGAGATAAGGGCTGCATACAGCTAGCTATAAAATAGCCAATTAGTCCTCAACAATGAGAAAAATTCACTGATCAAAGTCTAGCAATCGTCCACACAATGGAAAACTCTGTAAGACACTTGTTAACAGCACACAAGGGCAGCTGTGCAGTTCATAAAATCACTAGGGACACAGTGCAGGTGTACAAAGAAATACTAGGTCTAGAAATGTCAGAACAATGAACCAGGGAATTGCCACACAGCTAGATGTTATTCCTACCAGCAATATTAGTATTTGTAATTACAAGACAATTCACAAGTCAGTACATTTCAGAACTGGGCTCAAATCCTGACAGTAACCTATCAGCTCTCCTTCTAGTAAACTAGAAAGAGCTGGGAAGAGAACTATGATCAGACTTCAGAGCTACATGAAATACTTTGCAAAAACTATGCTGAAAACTGGTATTTAATGAATATATACAAATTTAATCCAATAACATTAATTAACTTTTCATTCTGTTTAATGATATTATACCAAAAGATACCTCTAATTTAAAAAGCAAAGCAGCAAAAAACTGGAAATTATTCACTGCATCCTAGACAGGAAGAGTCCTGAATGTTCAAGGAAAAAAAATCTAGATTTCACCTGACTCACAGGATTTTGTTTGGGTCTACATCTATATTTAAAAAAAAATAAAATTTCTATGTATCATATCATGCATACTTCCCATCTATATGAATCAGAGCCATCCTCATGAGTAGCAAAGCACCTAACAGCAGTTCAGATACATCAGTGAAGCCCCTTTCTGCCCTAAAACTGAATACATTTAGAACGACAGCTAAAACTTGGTTTGAAGTCCTTCATCCACTTAAGTCCCTGACAAAACATGTAATGATTGCACACCAGCCAGGATTTCACCTTAGCTCTTCTTATCATTCTAACATCAAAATAGATTTCCAGCCTTACTTTTAAACTTCCTTACAAAGGTAGATAACCAAAGTTTTACTATGTCGATAACACCAGTGGAATGATAAATGATACAAAAAGCAAGTTTATGTATCAGGTAATATAATGTAGTATATTCCCCCAACACGTACACCTGAATGCTATGCAAGCAACACAGAAAGGTGACCTTGGTGAAACAGTCCTTAACAAATATGAGTTCTTAGCTATTCAGTATACACAGTGCCTTACATACCTATTATAAAACTATATTCAAAGGCATTTCTTTTCCTTTCACTGTCGCTCTCCAATACTCAGTTTTTATCTGCAACTCTCCAGTTCTTGGAATATACCCCACAATACCATTTCCTGTTTATTAAAGGTTTCACATTACATTTTAAAAACAAGCAATAATTTTTTTGCAGCAATTTCTGAGGTCCTACCATATTTTACTATCACACCTTTTATCTTTTGCTTTATAATTGAAAAAGGGAACACAAAAAGAGAACTTTGAAAAATATATGCCAGGGGCAGGATGCTGCTGATGGAATACTGTGATGTTTTATGAGTCTTTATTAACAACAATTGACTGGAACAGGGGAAACATAACCTCCATTTTTTAAAAAGGAAAAAAGGAAGACCTGGGAACTACAGGCCAGTCAGACTCACCTCTGTGCCCAGCAAGATCATGGAGCAGACCCTCCTGGAAACTATGCTAAGGCTCATGGAAAATAAGGAGATGACTGATGACAGCCCACGTGGCTTCACTAAGGGCAAATTGTGCCTGACAAATTTGGTGGCCCTCTATGAAGGGGTTACAGTGTTGGTGGATAAGAGAAGAGCAACTGACGTCATCTACCTGGATTTGTGCAAAGCATTTGACGCTGTCCTGCGTGACATCCTTGTCTCTAAACTGGAGAGACACAGATTTGACTAATGGACCACTCAGTGGATAAGGAATTGGCTAGATAGTCACACTCAAAGAGTTGCAGCCAACAGCTCAATGTCCAAGTGGAGAGCAGGGATGAGTGGCATTCCTCAGGGGTCAGTATTGGGAGCGGCACTGTTTAACATCTTTGTCGGCGACACGGACATTGGGACTGAGTGCACCCTCAGCAACTTTGCCAACGACACCAAGCTGCGTGGTGCAGTTGACATGCTGGAAGGAAGGGATGCCATCCACAGGGACCTTGATAGGCTTGAGAGGCAGGCACGTGTGAACTTCATGAAGTTCAACAAGGCCAAGTGCAAGGTCCTGCACATGGGTCGGGGCAATCCCAAGCACAAATACAGGCTGGGCAATGAGTGGATTGAGAGCAGCCCTGAGGAGAAGGACTTGGGGGTGTTGGTTGACGAGAAGCTCACCATGACCCAGCAATGTGCGCTTGCAGCCCAGAAAGCCAACTGTATCCTGGGCTGCATCAAAAGAAGCGTGACCAGCACATCAAGGGACGTGGTTCTGCCCTTCTGCTCTTGTGAGACCCCACCTGCAGTACTGCATTCAGCTCTGCGGCCCCCAACATAAGGAAGACATGGAGCTGTTGGAGTGAGTCCAGAGGAGGGCCACAAAGATGATCAGAGGGCTGGAGTACCTCTCCTATGAAGACAGGCTGAGAGAGTTGGGGTTGTTCAGCCTGGAGAAGAGAAGGCTCCAGAGATACCATATAGTAGCCTTCCAATACTTAAAGGGGGATTATAAGAAAGCCGGCGAGGGACTTTTCACAAGGGTCTGTAGTGATAGGACAAGGGGTAATGGCTTGAAACTGAAAGAGGGTAGATTTAGATTAGATGTAAGGAAGAAGGTCTTCACTGTGAGGGTTGTGAGGCGCTGCAACAGGTTGCCCAGAGAGGTTGTGAATGCCCCTTCCTGGAAGTGTTCAAGGCCAGGTTGGATGGGGCTTTGAGCAAGCTGGTCTAGTGGAAGGTGTCCCTGCCCATGGCAGGGGCGTTGTAACTAGACTACCTTTAAGGTCCCTTCCAACACAAACCATTTCATGATTTGTATTTGATGTCCTTTTATGTTGGGCACTGCACAAGAAGAAATTAAAAGACAATTTATCCTTTGGAATTTATCACCTTGTGTTGGTTGGATTACAATTGTGATTGTAAAACAATGAACAAAGATTACAGAAAGGTGATCACAAGAGTGATTGCCTAATTAAATTTTGAGTCTGCAGACTCTGTTCTAGGTAGGAAATGTGAAAAAGTTATTAGAGGCTATACAATCCTGCTGTAAGTAGAATCTTTTAACAATTTATTAATGGCTCATTGATTATATAAATTAAATGTTACTGTATTTTTTTTTGCTATTTGTACCCCATTTCATTACTTCTCCAGTCTGTGATGACAAGCAAGCTAGAGGCAATTGCAGGAGCAATCTATAATGCACCACAAACTGCACAGACGCATGTGGAATGCCACACATTTAAGTCAAGGTCTTGATAAACGGCCAGTTCAATGATAAGGGCCTTGTCTAATGCAGCACTACTGTACCACAAGAGAAAAAAACCCAACAAACTAGGCAGACTGTTCTTGAAATCTCTTCAGAACAGGACATAGTAGAATGAAATTTCTGCAAAATATTATAGTGTTTGCAATGGCAGAATCTGATATAATTGAGGTTGTAAAGTACTTTCCAATCTAGCTCCCATTTTCACATCCTCATTTTAAAATATTCACCCTCTGGGCTTGACATTTTCCAGGCTTCTTTGGTGAAAAACATATTTGTTGATAATATATATTTGCAAATACACTTTCTACTATTTTCAATTCTGAAAGAAATAATTTTAAGTCTCTGTTCTTACAACAGCTATAGCACAAGTGTCCCAGCAATGCTGTCACCTTGTCAGTCTCACTGTTGCACTACTTTGATCAGCCGTATAAAAAGTAAAGAATTTTTCAAAATAGGCATTTGAGCCAACAGCAAAAGTCCTATTGCCTTCAGCAGGACCAGAACTTCACTCAAACTTTAGAAGCTTAAGAGTGATATGTAAGTGATCTTTAGAGAGGAGTATATCCTGCGTCAAGTTTGTAATAGAAAGTTTTTTTCTGTAAAAACTGGGAGTGTCTCAGTGCTGTATTGAGCATATGAAATACATGCTTGAAAGAAGAGGCGAGTGTGGCTCAGGCAGAGCACATTAAGCAGAGCAGGTCCTGGGCTCCATAATATTCTTCTTTTATGGTCTCAGCTTCAGTCTCTTAGTTATTGTTCAAACTCTTTCCAGGGTTTCTTTCTTTCTTTAAATGAGGCATCATTGAAAGCTGCTTAAAAACTTAACCTCTCTAAAGCCTCATACATTTTACATTATCTGAAATATAAGCCTGCCTTACATTAGTTTAAAAATAAATAAATAAAAGCAACACAAATTTGGTAGCTAAGTAGCCAAGAGAGTTAGCATAATTTATTAATATCTTGCATTTAAGGTTATACACCAGGAGACAGGATAATAGTGTGAAATCCAGACTCTATTTATAGAGTTTTCAAATCTCAAAAATTTTAAAGAATTTTTTTAAGACTAAGTAATAAATATTAAGGAAAGTGACTTTAGCTTCATGTAAGCTGAATCATGACCACACTACATAATACCCTTTGAGCTGCTGATCTCTAAAGTCATCCAGAACAAAGACTTGGCCAAAGCATCCTGTGGCTTGTTACCATGTCACAAACCTGGGTGTCCTTGCCCTGGAAACCAGGGCACCCAGAAGGCTAGAAAAAGGAGGGAGAAAAACGGCAAGACTACATCCAAATTCTGAACTTGAAAGTTTAGAGGTAGCTATGGAGAGTTTTTCTTATTGTCCCTACATTTTCCCTTTGGAAAGTGAGGAAAATTTCTCTTGGGGATGGTAGGAGGTATTTACCTATGACAGTAATGGGGTCATTTACATTAGACAGGTAAACAGTCACACAAGCTCAGCATACATGGTTCACAGTCCACAGGCTCTTTTGCACAGAGTATTTCTGCAGCTCAGTTATTTTCCACAATACTTTTGCTTCTAAACCTGGCTTTTTGGAAATAAAATATTGCTACCTTAAGATTTTTCCGTAGGAGGGACAGCTAGCTGACAAGCGCATGACAAAAATTTTTTTATGGTAGTGTTTGTGAAAATTTAAAGCTGGACTGGACATTTACATTTTTTTCCTGTTGCTACAGCACATTGTCATAGCATTTGACTTCTTTGTGCTGTTTACATGAGTTCTGGGGCCTTCTAGGAATCAGTCATACATCCTGATGGGAAAGAAAATAGAGAATAAGTAGAAGTCAGGGCCCCAAAATCATGGGATTATTTCAGGCTGTTGTCTTTCTTCAGACCCTGCAATGACCAGAAGCACTTCTGAGAGGAGAGGTATAAAGTGAACAGGGAGGGATCAAACTTGGAGCATCTGATACAACTTCCAGGCCACTAGGAATCCAGATGAATGGTTCACAACATACATAGCTGTGGACAACTGCTGTTAGCGTAAAGACAAAGAGACTAAGTAATGTACACAATCAAAAACTTGGATAAGATCACCCACAAGCAGGGAACCAGCCCAAATCCTGTACCTCACACCGTATTTTCTATTATGACAGACTTTTTATGCCAATGAACAGTATCGATCTTTTCCTACATAGATTTAAGCAGCAGACATACAAATAGAAAAAACTGAGTTCAAATTAATGTGTTCATGCTGTAAATAAAAGAGAGCCACTATGAAAACTACTGCCTCCTTGGCCACAAGTATTTTCTCTTACTTACCTTTCAACATTCTGGCATTTTGAAAAAAGAGACATTCGTAACGAGATTAGTGACAAGCAATTTGGAAATAAATAGCTCACATAGAAAAGAATATCTATTTGTAGTATCACACTTCATATTTGTTTTTTTTAGGTTTTAGACATTTCCTACACTGATATGCCCCAACCTGGATTAAACACTTTTTTACTCATTAGTGGTATTTTTAATTAGTTATTCCCAATAGGCTCATGCTGGCATGTTTAAAAATACTTAAAATACTGATTACATAAGTGCTACAGTGCTACATTTTAAACGTCTTTGCAAAGCAGGAGAAAAAAAAAAATCAAGAAAATATTTTTTTTTCTTTAAATAGAAATACATATTTTAGGGAGACACAGGTGTTACCAATTTTAAGAGAAGTACTCAAGCAAATGATAAAATGTAACTGTGCATTGGTTTTACAGCTGAAAGACTGAACAGATGGTTCAAGGATGGTATCAAGTGAACTTAACATTTCTGAACTAGACAGAACATGGACAGAGGGTTGTGTGATTACATCAACACTGAACCACGTGGAAGCCCAGTTTTGGCTTTTTTCACGTAACGTTACTTGTATTCTCCCTAAGTTCATGACCAATGGGAATCAAACTGTACAACTCCAACAGCAAAAATACATTATTAGACTAAGAAGAGTCATTAAAAAAAAGGCCTTGCATTGGTCAGCACTTGTTAAATACAAAGACTAATCCTGTTACCAAGAAATTTTCTTCATACTTAAGAGGGTGTTTTTGCCTTAACCCTCTGACAACTAAGTAGGTGATTGGAAATAAAAGTAAGTTTTCACTCCATACAGATAAAAAAATTTCATAAGATGAAGTTGCAAACTATCTTTTTACTTGGAATTTGTGAACAAGTAAGAGTTTGAGGCACAGAAAAATTTTAACATCTCACTAAGCATCTTTAAAAGATGGATGAGAAATCAATAATGCTAACTTGATAATATACAGCTACAATCAGGTGGTGAGGTTGATGATAAATGTTAATTTATGTTATTGTTTGTGTATACAATATATAGAATTTGTATCTCCATACTAAACACCTCCCTAAAGTAAAGAGAATTTAACCAGGTGAAATGCTAGGATAATATGTTTTCTTTTTATCTATACTGATGATCTTTAGATTGGAGGAGTTGGGGGTCTGATGCATCTGAGCTAAATTACAAAAAGGAATATATTATTCCTGTGTTTGAGAGGTACAATTCCTATTTCTGTCCTCAGATTTCACATTGCCAGGTAATACAGAACTATCGTAGGGACCTCATGTGCAAAAAAGATTTGATAAATATGCTGCTATTTCCCAATTCACTGCAAGTGGTGAATAATCAGATGTAAACTGTAATTGATTATATTTACAAACTTTCAGTTTGCCACAGTGATCAAAGGTGAATCTGTTCAGAGCATTTCATGTTTGCGTACGCATTCACCCTGCCTGCTCTCTGCCAAGGCAAAACTTTCCAGTACATCATTCTTTTGCTTTCATTGCTTTTCAAAAAGTCAATCCACCCCAGCCTCTTACTTTCTTATTCCTACTTACTCTAGTAACAAATTTATCACCTTTCTAGCCTCTTATTCATCCTTCCCTCCAGTCAGCACCTGAACAACACTGAACACCTCACTGAACAGGTTGGAGACAGACTCTACCACAGTCTAGCAGCATAACTCCACATCTTTATTGCTTTATGTGACATAGTTGCCTGTGATAGCAGGGTACTGGGCTCCACAGTCACGAGGTCTTTTCCAGTCTCTGTCCCCACATCATGCTCTGCAGCACATGGTGCAAGAGAGAGAGGAGAAGTCTGGCAGGTGGAGCCATTTCCACCCACACTGTCCCCACGATCTCTGCTGAGTCCCAAGCTGGCCATCCCAGTAACAACACCCTGAAGTGACTATCTGTAAAAATCTTTTGTTTAATTGGGCTGGAGGATATGCTTTTTTCTCCATTACACTGCACCACAGTGACAGTAAAGCCACATATCCTTAAGCTAATAAGAACAAAAAGTAGCAGCGTGGGTGCGTAAGTGGGTAATATTTTTAGCATCTGGGCTTATCAAGCACAGCCGTTCTTAATTCTCCACATGTTTCACTGGCAGTGGTGTCACATACTCTTAAAATTAATGTGTGAGAAAAGAAATAATAGGAAAGAACAGCAGGAGACAGACATGACATAGTGAAAACAGAAAATTTGGAGATGGAAGGAGACTGGGAGTATTCTGCTTGAGAGGCTCTGACATCCATTTCAGAAGGAAACCTAATGAAAATTAGTATAACTACTACAAAACTTTTTAACAGCACATCTCAAATTTCAGTCTGTCTTAACACTCTTGTCGTGTAATTACATATGAATAATGTAAAGGTCTTCAGAAAGCTGTACGTGTCGTTCAACATGTACCTGTATTCACCTATAGACATTACGTCTTCCTCTAGTTTGGCAAAGATACAGATAGACTTTTGGTTTAGCACAGTGGAGAAGGACTGACAATCCATATCTGGCTTCTTGATTTCTTTAGGTTAGCCCTAAGCCCTGATAGCAAAACAAAGCAGCTGACAGGAGCCCTAATTATTCATGTAACTGTCTCTCTGCTCCCTGCTTGAGAAATGGAAAGGAAAATGGGAAATGGTTGTGGTGCAGTAGTCTCAGCAAGGGTTCACTTCTCACACGGGATTCAGGCCATGCATTTATGAGTAGATTATAGTTTTGCTTTCCTCCCTTCCTTTTTTTTTTTTTCCTGAAGATACCAATTTTGGACATTGTAACATATGATTCCATTTTGATACAGACTACCCTCATTAAAGAGCTGAAATGACAAGAAAATTTCAGCACCCTTTCCCTTAGCCTCATGCGCTTTTTATCCTTAGGTTACAAAGGTGAACTACATAAGTGCAAATTAGCATAGGAAGGACAGGATGGAGAGGAATAGAGTGTATCACTGACCAAATATAGATATCTAATATAGACATTGTATCCACCTTCATCATCTAGGTTCCCTTTAAAGTCAGTGATGACAAACAGGCAATTCTAAGGCATAATCCTTCCTTATCTTAAAGCTGAGGTCAGATGAGTTACACTCTTACTTCTCTCCCTTGATAACGAAGATTGCCTTGTACAACTCACTCTCATACAAAAGTCCAAATTGCAAAACCTCATGTTAAATGAGATTAATTTCTTCCACCTGCTTCCCCACTGAACATCAGCACACATACCTACCCTTTGTCTCAGACTAGACTCAGAATTTTTAGTTGATTTTTAAAAATTTTCTCCTTTCATGTGTCTCATACACAAACCTAGTAAATGGCTCCAAAGCATCACAGAACTCATCCTTACACATTCACTCTTTACCTCTTTAATCCACCATCCACCACAGTTTTCCAGAATGTCTCCCTCCCTCCCAACTTCCCAAATGCTCAGAAATTGCTTTATTCCTAAAAAGAAAAGTTTATCACCTCTGACTTTACTGACTTGTTGCCTACCTCATAATCACAACTAAAGATAAATCCTATCTCTTTACACTTGGTCTTTTTACTATCCTTTCTTCACTGCAGATTTATGCTTTGCCCATCATGTAAATTGATATAAGTTCATGTTTTTCTATAAACCAGAGTAAAATTCATCTTCATCTGTGTCAGTTTATGAAACTCTGTATTGAGTATCTTATGATAACATTCCCTGTGAAGAATGGTTTATAAAGTAATAGTGGTGCTTTCTAGAGTAGATATTCCTCTCCCTCAAACTAAAGAAATGTTTGAAAGACACTATCAGTTTTTGCATTAGTTCACAAGTCAGGTGTGAGTGTGAATACATAGGAATAATTCACAGTAAGCATTAAAGCTTTTGACAGAAATTAATCTATACAATGCAGAAATAAAACAAAACAAAACAAAACAAAATCAACCTCCCCCTCTTGTTTCTCATAGATGTATTAGGTTTAGAATTCAATCACAGCAGAAACAGAGAACTCAGTTCTACATGGATTTGAGGTCATATAGCACAAGTGGGTACTAACATACATATGTAACTAAGAATCATATTGCTCCCATTCTACACTGGTCTTGCTATAACCATATTTAATTCATTGCCTCAGGCACTGACTTTAATAGCTTGAATATAATAAAAAGCTTTACTCCAGTTTATACTTTCATTCTTTGATAATATTTCATTGTCAGCAATACAATATTTTCAGGCTAAAATATATTTTTGGAAAATATAAATATTTTGATATCACAGAATTTGAGTACTTAAAGTATAGAAAAAAAACAGATGTCATACTCTTGAAACTGGAGTCATTTGTTCTAACACTGTTCCCAGAACTGTTCCTGTTACAAAATAATGCCCATCATTGGATATGTTCTTGAAAATGTCCATTATTAACATCACGATACACGTAAGGAGTAGTTAGTTTATGTGTATGCTTGTGTCTATACTTTCAGTGGATCCTTCCGTCCCGGGAGAAGTGTATCCTTTTAAGATCTTGTAAATAGAACAACTTTCAAAAATTTTTAAACTTTTTTACAAATCAAAATACTTCAACATTCATTTCAGAAGAAATAACAGAAATATTTACCTTCTTCAGAATTTAGAATGAAAATTTCAGATTGTCAAAAATTCTCACAAATTTGCAAGCTTTCACCAGTTTTTATATATGACTAGTGTTGTTATGGTTAGAATAGCTGCTCAGATGCTTGTTCATCTTGAATGTGATACACACACTCTTTGCCTTCCAAACTTTTCAGCATTTATCCAGATAGATTTTTTCATGAGGCCCACTTTTAACACTCCAATGAAGTTTGAATAGACCTGATTGTACCTTACATTCTCTGAGAGTACACGTGGCCAGATTTACTGTCATTTCTTCTCCAGGTATCCCAGTCTTTCTTGTGCTCTATCTCCAACTCTACCAGGGATGCTAAATCTCCTTTGCCCTAAATTAGAACTGAAAGCCCACTTATTTTCCCTTTATGGTCTCAGTCATTTTGATCAGCACTAGATACCACAGTATTCAATGAATGAGCATCTTGTGTAAAGGGCACTGAAATGTTATCGCATGATAAGGTGATACAGCTTAAATACAACTTGGATAGCCAGAGTTAATCATGGACATTGAGTGATTCTGCAGCTGTGGAAAATGGACTTTACGAGTGATAAGGAGTCAGAAATTAGGCAGAACACAATGGATTTGCCACTGGATGAAATATTAGACCACTATAGAAGACTGCAAACCAAAGGAGAGATAAGAGTCTCTTACCCTTAATGCTTCTAATCAACTCTCAATTGCTAAAACACTTCTGAAAAATCTTCCCTGTGCTAGAAAGCTAGTCTTTAGTACTATATTTTAGTAAAAATCCAAACCCAGAAGCATACTGACAACATGTTTCGAAGGATGAAAAAACGTAACTTTTCCCCAAGGCATAATTTCTTACATAGAATCATAGAATCATTTAGGTTGGAAAAGACCTTTAAGATCATTGAGTCCAACCCTCAACCATGCCCACTAAACCATGTCCTGAAGTGCTTTGTCTACACGCTTTCTGAATACCTCCAGGGATGGTGACTCAACCACTTCCCTGGGCAGCCTGTTCCAATGCCTGAAAACACTTTTGGTGAAGAAAGTTTTCCTAATATCCATTCTAAACCTCCCCTGCCACAACTTGAGGCTATTTCCTCTTGTCCTCCCACTTGTTACTTGGGAAAAGAGACCAACACCAACCTCACTACAACCTCCTTTCAGGCAGTTGTAGAGAGTGATAAGGTCTCCCCTCAGCCTCCTTTTCTCCAGGCTAAACAACCCCACTTCCCTCAGCCGCTCCTCATCACACTTGTGCTCCAGGCCCCTCACCAGCTTCGTTGCCCTTCTCTGGACACCCTCCAGCACCAATATGTCTTTCCTGTAGTGAGGGGCCCAAAACTGAACACAGTACTCAAGGTGCGGCTCACCAGTGCCGAGTACAGGGGGACAATCACTTCCCTGCTCCTGCTGGTCACACAGTTTCTGATACAGGCCAGGATGCTGTTGGCCTTCCTGGCTGCCTGGGCACACTGCCGGCTCATATTTAGCAGACTGTCAACCAGCACCCCCAGCTCCTTTTCCACCAGGCAGCTTTCCAGCCACTCTTCCCCAAGCCTGTAGCATTGTATGGGGTTGTTGTGACCCAAGCGCAGGACCTGGCACTTGGCCTTGTTGAACCTCATACAATTGGCCTCAGCCCAATGATCCAGCCTGTCCAGATCGCTCTGTAGGGCCTTCCTACCCTCGAGCAAATCAACCCTCCCTCCCAACTTGGTGTCATCCACAAACTTACTGAGGGTGCACTCAATTCCCCTCATCCAGATCATTGATAAAGATATTAAAGAGAACTGGCCCCAGTGCTGAGCCCTGGGGAACACCACTTGTGATCTGCTACCAACTGGATTTGTGGACAATGTTGTGGACAGAGTGGAGCTTTTTCCAGTGTGTTAAACACCATAAACACAAAGGGCCCAGTGAGGATTGGAGGAGCAATGCCGGGCAGAGGTATCCAAGTAACCTAACCAGTGAATCGGCTGCTCCCTAAGACCACCCAGGAGAGTGGTGAGGCCATGATCCTGACGTTAACCTCCCTCCCAAGCAACCCAATGAAAGAAACACCCTTGCATGACCACCTGCCACACTGAAGGGGGTGGTTGTCTACAAGGGTTTGAGACTCATTGGGGGATGCAGAGGGAAGAATCTTGTCGGACAGTGCATAAAACTTTCAGGGGGGCTGTTTTAAAGAGATTGTGTGAATGTCTGAAATTTATTATGGGGTGTTTAATGGAAGGACTAAAGGTGGAGAAAGGAGATATCTAGGTGGCTCAGGGAGGAAGAGGAGTGGGAACATAGAGGGTAGATGGGATAAAAGGGTTCAATCAACTGGAAACGGGCAATGGTACAGTCCACCTGTCTGACTATGCCCTGTGCTTGATCACAATTTATTCTATATACACATTTAATCGTATTTTATGTAACTTCTGTGTGGATGCACCTCTCTTCTGAGTGGGCATGGGTGAATGCTAGCAAGTGTCAAGCAGGACTACATGGCAAATAGGATGAGAAGTCTGGATACCAGCAATCAGAGCAGGGCCATGGGCCTCCAAGGCTCCTATGTCTGTGTGCCAGCAACTGGAGAGCAACTGGAATCCAATGGCCAACTTGTAGGTAGACTGAGAGTCTAAGGCCAGCTACTAAAGTGGTCTGTAGCTCATGGGTGTATATATACATTCATAACTATATATGTACATGTGTATATGCATGCATATGAATAGCGATATACCTGTGTGTATATATACACTCACATATATGTGTATATATGCCTACCAGAAATAGGTGCTCAGCCTTGCTGAGCTTGGGGATACAGAACCATAGCAGCCATACTGCATTGGGCTACCAGATTCTGCAACCCCACGCAGCATCAAAAAGAGATAATCAAGGGTTCTAAACACAAAAATGTCTACATTCACAGACATTAACATACACGTGTTCATCTGAGTTGGAAAAGAGAAAGATATTCAAAGTAGATGGCTGAGAAAAAGGAATCATCTTAGTAACTGGAGAGGTCACAGTGCTGTGGTGAGAAAGCAAAAACCAAAAGCAAAAAAAGGAGCAAGGTAGACAGTGTTTATGGGGTATTGATGGAAAATGAGGGAGGAAAAAAAAGGTGAAAATATTTAGACAGAAGCAGAACTGTGAAAGGACTGATGAAGGGAAAAAGAAAGAATGAGAAGAATCTAACAGGTGAAGGGTGTTGCAATAGGTCTGGAGGAACAGAAACGTAAGACTACATGCAACACATTTGGTATACGGGAGAGAGAATTCCTTACCTATCTAGAAAGGCCAATGCAAAGGTGGAAATAATCAGGCATGATGAGGACAGTCTGGAATTATCTACTGTAATGAGATAGGAGAAAGCAAAATATATCTGAAAGGGGAAACCATCAATCACAAGAGAAATGGGATTCCCTCAGGGAATATGATCTTCATAGCTAAATCTTTTCAGAGAGATTTCAACAATTCTTCACTTTGTGTTTCAAATTATTAGTTACAGTAATAAAGACAGACAATCTTAGCACTTGAACTACTTTGCACCAAAGTTTTTGGTAAATTATGCTTTTCCAACATAGTACATATTATTCATAGGTTCTGAAGCCACAATTTCTAGCCTCTCCCAATTTGACATATCTTAAATATTTTAAAATATATATGAAAATTCTAGTAAATATTTAAACACAGGTATGCCAACACTTCAAATCTGAAGTACCATAAATAAATGTTAATGCTTATTTAAGCACAGAATAGCCAATTTTGATGAATTGCAAAGCAAGTGGCCTACTGCTAAGATTCCAGAAAACTACCATGTATCCATTCTGGGAGAAAGGAGTATACAAGTGAAACACAATGAGAGCCTATTACTCATCCGTCCCACACAGTCCAGTAGGAAATGTATTTCTAACATGAAGTTTCATAAGAACTTGTTGATGGCTGCACTGCTTTGTTGGAGGGAGCAGCTAGTTTCACTGGACCTAACTTCTGATCTGTGTTTCAGTCTTGCAGAGTATTTCAGACATGGCTATGAGGAGAGGGATGTTCAGTCTGTCAGAAGCAAGAGACACATGAACTGTGCTCTCTGAAGCATACCCTTGATACTTTCCCACATGCTCTGTTCTGAGTTTTTTGCTATTTTATGCACAACTACCTACTTGGGTTTAGGTTTGTACTACATATCATGGTGACATTGCTATGAGAACATTTCTCGATACCACTATTTCATTTTGGCAGGTTTTCTGTAGTGCTCCTCTTCCAGCTTTCTCTCTTTTTGATTATGGTGTACATGGTTCCCCCATAGGGTAAACAGATGCCAAGGAAACAGCCTAAGCTCCTAACCGAAGTGGTAGAGAGAATCTCATCTTCCTCTACATAGTCCTGTGGTCCAGGCAGCTGTACATTGTGAAACAATTGCCAAACTTCCTAAGCTGGCACAAGCACTGGCCACAGCTCTCTTTGGAGAGGGCAATGAGGGAAGACATGCCTTTCCATATTCAGCATTTTCTTTGGAGAAAGGTTTAGATGTATTCCTAGGTTAATAAATTGGAGTGTTCAGGCTCAAATAACACTCCACAGACTATAGCTGTTGCTTGCAGCTCCTACTGAACTATCAGCTGTGTTGGTTTTTTTTTTTTCCTTTGCACAGAATCTATTGCTCACAGTGAAAATTGGGACAAGCTCTTGATATTGTGGAAAGGTATTAAAAGATATCACTACACATAGCAAGTAAAAATAAAAAACCTATGTCCATTGAAAAACAGTAGGCAATGTGACAATGAATTAGACTTTCAATCACAAATTTAACCACCAACCAGCTGCAAATATGTATTATCCACACACAAAAAAAATGCACTAGAGAGCATAAGTGAGCCTTTTAATAGTGAGGAAATGCAAGAATTAAAGTTTCCTGGG
>VYZV01026413.1:3857-20795 GCA_013401275.1 Pandion haliaetus | reverse complement strand
AGAGCTGTCCCTTTTTACTACAGTTGAAGTTCAATTCCCTACTACAGGTAGACAGTTCTCCAGATTAAAGCAGAATCTATAAAGCTCTTGCTTTTCCCTCTGCCTGAAAAAGTCTGAGAACAGCAGCAAAAAAAGGTCATCCATTATGTGATGTACAGAAGATGGGAAGCTTCTGCTACCCTTTGGCCAGATATTATGCAAGAAACAGGAGAGTTGAAAAATCACTTGAGTTACACGTGGCCACCTTCCTAAAGATGTTCCTCAGATAAAAATAGAGCAGAAATGGATAAACAAATGTTAATTGCCTTCGGGGTTTGGCTCTTGTGTCTCTAAACATTGGCCATTTCTCCCTCTACCTCTTCATTTCCCCCATCTTTTCTTCTCTAGAGGTGGAAGTTTAAGAACTTGACACACTCCAACTCTGTGCTTACTTGATTTCTTTAATCCACCTTTCTTGTCCACTCTTTCATATCCTTGAATATTAACAGTCCCACAATTATTGTAAGAATACTAACACTTAAGCTCCATTTCCTCCTAGCTCACAGGATAAACATAACATTCAGAGATTACACTTGGGAATAAGAATGGAGCATTTAGCTTTCCCGAATCAGTCTTCTTTTTTTATTTCATCTTGAAAGCAAGTGCTTCCCAAAGAAGGAAGCTACATTTTGAATGGTGAGGAGAGAAACATCAGTGTGCATGTGAGCAAGAAATACAAGCCTAACTCTTCTTGAAACTGAAGTGAAGCCACTTTTGAGTAAGAAAGCAATTGAACCAGTTTTTCTAAATGCTTTTATTACCACCACATGGCTTAATAGTATACCAGTTGAAAACAGGAGGAAATTAAAAGAAACCTACTGTACAGCCTTAGAAATTGTACTATGTATGTATAGTGCATTTGTCAAGAAGCACAAGAGATTTTATTGTTTTCACAGAAAGACATGTTTTCAAATTAATAGCATCTCTAACTGCTTGCATCGTTCATGATTGACAGAAGTGTTCTGAACAATCTCTCCAAGTTTTTCCTCTCATCCTTGATCAGAGGTATGAAATTACTGAAAATTTTTAAGCTGCAATAAATCTCTCTTGCTTTAATGACACAAACTTGATGCTGCTGCTTTAAAGTGTTATTTGGGAGAAAACAAGAGAAATTGGCATTTACTTAACACCTTCCACGACCTACCTCCCAAACAAACTAACTTTAAGTCCAGTATAAAAACAAGACAGCAGAATACTAACCTTCCCAACCCTGCAACACAGTGAACAGCGACACAGCATCCAGGCTCTTCACGAAATTTGGTTTTCAACAGGTTTAGCCAGTCGTCAACTATCTGATTCGGGGGTGGTGCTCCGTCGTCAAACGGCCAGTCCTTTGAAGGAAAAAAACCTACTTTACCTGTATGGATTTCAATTCATAATCAACAGCACGGTAACCATGACTGGGAGAAGGAAAACACTGCATTCGGCAAGAAATGCATATTACACGAACAGTTCTGTGGGTATTTTTCTGGTTGCACAGAAGTTTGCAAGTCAATATCATAATGCAACACTAAATGTTTAACAACCATTTAATTGCACTTTTCAATAAAATTTCAATAAAACTGTACACTTAACTCCTTTGTAGTATAGAATTTTTAGAAAAATAGCTGCCCTTGAAATATCATTTTATTAAAAATATGTAAAAATCAATAGACATTTCAAATAAACATTTGAAAGATGAAAACTCTGTAGACTTTTGCCTGTGGTTGTGTCAACCTTTTAAAATACTATTTGTACTTCAGACTCTGTACAGAGGAGAAGCTACTTCATAACAACTCAAGAGGATCAAAGAGGAAAAGGTATTTCATAACGACTCAAATGGATCAGCTTGTCCAGCTGCCATGAATCCAATAAGCAAGACAGTTAAAACTACCTGGGTATTTTCAAGTCAAAAAAACACATTCACAAGCAAAAAGAAGAGTGCTTAGACAGAGGCAAAGTCAACAACGAAGCAGCATTTACAATTACGTTGCTGCCTATTAAAGGGGTAGCCAACATTTAAAATACCTAGGTCACATTTAGTATCATCAACATGGCTGTCGATCAAAATGACATGCGAGAAGCTTCCCATTTTCTCGAGGTCACAGCTCTCCCCTGGAACTTGTGCTAAGTGGAGTACTACATGTCCTACATATCAAGACCAAGCACAACATCACATGCTTTATAATCTCCTCAGACACAGGGAGTGCTGTAGAAAGAGCACTCCTAGATGCAAAGGAAAAAGTAATACTTTGTAGTTACTTAGCACTTTTTGTTAGACAAACGCAACGCATTTTACAAGACAGACTCATAGCCAGAGTTTCGTATTATTCAACCACCTCTCCAAATGGTAGGGAAATTGCTCTGGAAGGAGCCCTCTTCTTCCCTCATTGGCTAGAAACAAGTCTTTCATGTAGTACCTTGAGAACAGGTTAACATGAAGTAATATTCTCTGAAGCCTGAAAGAAGCATGCAGAAACTCTGAACAAGTACAACCAAAGGTAAAAATCTGCCAGACTTTTCATTTGAAATGCACTTACTGCTACTCTAATACTTCCTGAATAGCAAGTACAGCTTAGCACAGACCTCAGCCCAAGAGCACCTTATAAATGTGTCAGCACTTAAAAAAGCGGCGAAGTAGAAATCTGTGTCTCGGAACTACAAAACCAAAAAGCTTTAAGTTACTGAAATAACTTTATATGCTGTTAATTCAGAAAGATACACAAAGTCTGAAGAGTGCAGAGAGCTCCTTTTTTAAAGCAATGGGAAATTAAAAATATCTGGGACAACACAGCAAAATAAAAGGCTATAGAAACAAGATCATAAAGTAAAACTTGTTCTTTCTAATAAAAGGCTTTTATGAGATTTTCCACTCAATCACACACTGCTAGCTGTATTATTTTAGGCCCAGTGTCATCCACTGTCCCAGGAAGAGATGTATGGGCTGCCAAGAGAAGAGGCATTACCCATTGCAAGATCCTTTCTTTTGAAACTGCCTTGCAAAGAACAGGATTTACATGTCAGTTCTGTGTCCTAGTTTTAGATCAAATTAAATCCTTTCCCTCCAACCAAATACAGCAGCTTACTACATTGCTTTAGCTTACATCTTAACCATCATGTCCACACAACTCTTGTGCTGGCCTGAATTAACCACAATTGTCACTTCCCCACAGAGTACTACCTCCTCAGCAATGGTACACCACTGACATTAAATTAGCACTGATAAAACACTGCTGCATGGGACACTGCCCAGAATGAGGAATAATTCTGGGACTAGAGGAGTAATTGCAGCAAAGTTTTGCAGGTTTTTTTCCTGATTATGAGTTCTGCCAGCATCACCTTCGAACTCCTTGTCAGACAGGAGAGAAAACAAATTACTAAGCTCCATGACCAAAACAGTCATTAATAACCAGGATCATGCACTGAGACTGCACAAACAGAAAATACAGCTCTTTTGTACCACCCTGCAGTAGCTGGGAAGGAGGATAGGCAAGAAAGGGTTATTTTTGTTTACCCTTTATCTGAAGCAGCCTTGCTCAGCAGAACAGCTCTGGGCTTGTCAGTCACCGACGACTGCAGGATTGGCAATGCAGAACTGAGATGACCAAGAAGCAGTTACAGGACTTCAAAAGGACAAAGAACCCTTTCTTCAAAACCCATGTGCAACTCACACTGAAGTTATGGCAGCAAAACACTTCCAGAACTGCCTGCATCCGTGTAGGATGAGACCACAGCCACCAGCATGGAACTTTCCCACCTTCAATACCAGAGCCCGTGGCAATGCAGTAAGTATCAGATGGCAATGAAGTCACATCTCTAACATGGGCACTCCCCACTGCTAGCATTCAGGCAGCAGCCATTCTGGAGGGCACAGAGGGCAAAGAAAGTCTGATCCAGGGATGAACAGTAAATGAAGGACTGATAGAAGCTGAACAATAAAACGTGTCTTAGATCCTTAAGATGAACAAAACTATTGCAGCCTCCTTGGTTGTCAGCCAGTGCAAAAATACTTCCAGAAAAAACTACCAGTTTTTCTGATGTAACATTTCTATGTTACAAGACCTTACATGTGAACATAACTGTAAGAACTGAAGAAGCCCACAGAAACTAAATCCATCCCCGCCTCCTGTCTCCTGGATTTAATCTCTGTTGATAAACATGCACACGCAATAGTACTACCTCAAGCATGGAACATCTAATTCTCTACTTTCTCACTATGCCATCTGCCAAAGCAACTCCCGTAGCTGCCACATTCTACCCGTCTTGCCAGTACATGATCCCGTATCACAGCATGAGAGCAGGCTTTGCTAAAATGCTCTCATTTTCAGGGGTTTCACTATGCTTTTGACCTCAACAGTTTTAAAATAGACACTAATCTCCCTCAGGCTGTGTTTTTAATCTTAATGTTATTTTTGCAAGCAAATATTAGCTTTATACAGTGACGTGTTATTTTCTCAGCCAGCTGGTAATTCAATACCATTTCTGAACAGCAACAGGACTCTGCTTTGAAAAAGCATGCATTCATAGGAAGGGAAAGCTATACAGGAGGTGGTTATGTCGGTGACTAGTTAAGCTTATCTCAAATAGCAAAATGCTATTGCAATACAGTAAATTACTAAGACAACCTCATGACTGGGATCATCAGGATCAGCAATCCCTGTCACCTCGTGCTTTCTGTTACCCTTAACAGATGCCTGGTGGATTTATGCTCTCTCCTGTTTTGCCTTCTGCAGCAGTGGAATACTAAGAACTGGTACGTACCAAATGCAGAGAGGCTTGTTAGCTGAGGCAAAAGCATACAGACTCAAGAGTCTCACATGTGTTACTCAAAGTGAAAGGCTCTCCAAAAGAACAGTGCTCAGCAGAGCTGGCGGAAACACCATTTCCAGTTTTTAGAAAAGTTTCCTCAAAAACTGCTTTCAGTTCAAACCTAGCCAACAGCAAGTTTTTAAAGTTTTTTGAGAACCAAAACCCCCAAACTATTTCAGAAGTGCAGGCTCCAGAGCACAGAGCACTCCCCAGCTCCTGCAGCTGCCCAGGGGGCCCCAGCCATGGGCTGGAGAAGGTGGATTTCACTCACAGCTGCAGGAGCCAAGGTCAGCTGGCCTCACAGGGCAGCCACCCTGGCAGAGCTGGACACCTGCAAAACTGTCCTACGTCTTCTACGAAGAACTCAGATCTCTGCTCTGGCAGAGGAACACAGAAATACTCTTAAGCCCCAGCTCAAATCAGGGCTCTGAGGGCTTCTACGCCATAAGTTTAATCCTTCCAGTTTCTGGCAACCTTAGGAGTATCGCAGCTAGAGGTTTCACAGCAGTGTGCCTGAAAACGCTGTGACGTCCAAGTCCAAGACAGCTCTAGAGTGAACAAAAATGCTATTCCAGAGCACAGCCCTAGAAGCACTGGTAGCCCTGTAATGAC
This sequence comes from Pandion haliaetus, assembly GCA_013401275.1. Lineage (NCBI taxonomy): Eukaryota > Metazoa > Chordata > Aves > Accipitriformes > Pandionidae > Pandion > Pandion haliaetus. The sequence continues at coordinate 15,356 of VYZV01026413.1, read as the reverse complement.
TGATTTTTCCAACAACACTAAGGCACACGTGGCTGCCCGGAACTAGGCTAAATGCTTACTAGGGCCAGAAGCCAAGAAACCTGACTGACCTGTACGTGGAGTTTTCACAGATATGCCAGGATGCAAGTTCTTCTCCTAATGGAAAACTGCAGAAGTTTTCCTCTGACTAAGCCATAAAAATCAAGAGGCAATAGAAGACTGACTACCTGCAACAAGAAGGTAAGATGCAATTTCTGGCCTCACAACAGAGTATTACTCACTCCAGTAAAATAAACTGATTATATCTGACACACTGTAATAATTCAGAAGTCTTGCTTGGAAAAATACCGCCTGCAAGCTTAGTAAGAGCACACACCTATTAAAAAACCCTCCCCTAAAACACCGAGCAATACTAGACGATCTAGTCAGACAGTCATTGCATAATGTTAACTATGAGTAGCAGTTAAGGAATTCCACCTGCTGAACAGGGAAGCCACCAGCAGCCAGGCTCCATTTCGAGGTGAGCAGCGATGAGGCCCTGCTACAGCCTGTCCACGGAAGCCTAGATCAATGCGTCAGCTACAGTCTCAAAAGGTGGCACTTTTTGAAAGAGTGAGAGAAGGGAGTTTTATCTGCATCCTGAGAAGGTCAACAGTAAAGCCAAGAAGTGCTGTATCTAGAGAAAAGGACTAAACCAAGCTGTAGGGACTACAAGGCAAGGCTGAACACTGGCTTAGTATTGAGCTAGCCACTAAAATGCAATCAAAATATCTCAACAGATCCAGAAATCCAAGAATAGACATTTCTACTCCAACTAAAGCACTCAGGCAATGGTAATGAATCAGCAAGTACCTTTCACAAAAGTACAGCGAGTTTCTCAAAATCAGCTTTAGCTGATGCAGGGTATCACATTGCTTTTGGCCAATCTGAAACAGTCATAAGCTCTTGCCCAAAACGTGAAGGCAATCCCCACCGCTTCTAGACACATAATTTTTCATTTTTAAGACATTTTTAAAGGCAACTCACTAGAACCTGGATTCCTTCTTTTTCAATAGGAGCTTGATCATAAGTGGCATCACAAACTCGCACCAAGGTTGTCACTCCATACTTCTTCAGCTCCTTTAAGAAAAGGGAAAACACGTGAGCACACTGACAGAGTGAAGAATTAAAGAACTTTCTCATCAGGTACAAAACTAAACATTTTACACAGAGTCAGCGGTACTGCGACCATTGCACAGCTCCAAGGTGACTACACAATGAAGGAGCAAGGGCCAACGCAGAAAGGGGGGTTTATGGCCTATATTAGGACAAGGGTTACAAGTGACTGGAGTAAGTGTGAAACAACTCTGAATTCTTCTTCTCTAAGGAATGCCAAGGTGGAAAAGAATTGCATATATTAGAACAAAATTAAAATAGCTGCTTATATTCTCCAAGCAGCTTCTTCTCTTTAAATAGAAGCCTGGAACTGTTTGCTTCAGCCAGTGTTGACATTTTGAGGCAGGGAGGAACAGAACACACACCCCACCATACTCTAGCTTCCTTGTAATGCACTATAAGTAGCACATTGTGCTAGATAAATAATCAGATGATCAAACAAAAGCTGTTTCAGTTCACTTTGAAGGTTCATACAGCAAGCAGAATTTCCTCTTATGTTTGGACCAAATCACTGTAACTTCTAACAACTAGCAATAACATCTATTCCAGAGTGAAGACTCCTGACAAAGGAAGACAATCCACAATAATAGGAAAAAAAAAAAAAACCAAAAAAAAACAAAACAAAAAAAAAAAAAAGAGACAGACACCAAAAAAATGTGGCTTTTGGACAAAATTAACCACTAATATCTGAGCAGATTCATGGTGAAGAGCACATTGCTAAACGATGGAAGTCTGTTAATAGCCACAGTCAGACATCAGGATCAGATGACAGAATCTCTTTGGAATGAAAAAGACCTGCATGCACAAAAGTCCTCTAGATACAAGGGCACAAAGATACAGCAGGTTTGGAGCAAACTAGAATGCAGAAATACACTGTACTACTACTTCTCTGGTAATACCATCTGTTACTTTTTCAGAAAACTGTAATATTAAATTTCGCAATATTTAAGATCTTATTGTGTCAGTAATGGCATGATCCACTGCCCGTCGTAACTGACTCTTCCCACAGTTCAAACCAGGCAAATGTAATTTTTCATGGATAAATTCTGGCACCTGAAATCTGACAATTCTGGTATTGGTAGGGCAGTTGGATAACACACCCTGTAAACCGAAACATCGAAGAAAGGTAAAAAAACAGTTACAATTCTGTTTACTATTTTAAAAGGCAAAAGATGAGCAATAGATTGACATATTAGAAGCACTGCATTATTTAATGAAAAATAACACTTAGAATCATAGAACATGCAGTCCTTCAGAAACCAAGACAAGAAGGATGGCAAGGCTGTGTGTTTGTATTCTAAAATGGAAGCTCACCCAGCCTCTTGCAATTAAAGAAATGCAAGACTTTTGAAAAAGTAATCGGTGGATTCTCTTCTCATACTGTCAAAAGAATGTGAACAATGTATTAGATACAAATGCCTTAAATTTCAAGTAACATGTAACATACAGCCAAAGCATTGAACAACAGGTGTGAAGAATTGACTGTTCAGTACTTCTATAGAAACTATGAGCATGTAAGGAAAGAAGGATGATACTCTATTGGACTGCCTTACCTCTATGAACTTGCTGAGGGTTGCATTGGTTGGGTTGTGAGTGATCAGGAAACGCATATTCTCATAAGTAATTTCCACGGGGGCTGGACGGTTCATAATGGCAAACAAAATGTGTAAGGGGCCAAAAAAAAAAAATTTTTTTTTAAAAATCAATAACCTTGGAAACGTTTCACAGCAGAAAACATTAAAAAGACCACTAAAATGCCTGGGATTGATCAGAGCTTGCTTTGATGTGTTTGTTCCTTGAAGAATTCGCTTCTAGAAAAAGCAGGTTTGCTTCAGAATCCACTTGAATTCAACTTCGGCCTCAATTACTGCAGGTGGTATCCTTCAGACTCCAAAAATTCTGACTACATGCAAGACTAGGCAGCCTGTTCTACATTTAGGCACTGGTGAGGCAAAAAAGTAAGGGCAGACTTTCTCTCCACTTTGTTTTCTTGATGCTTAGTTTTGCTAGAGTCAGTAAAAGGAATATGCTTCCAATGTGCAGAAGATATCCCATATATTTGAGTGTGTTCGCTGTGTCTGGAGTCTTCAAGGCAAAGTAATTATGGCACGTAGAACCCCCTGCACTCAGCTCACTTGTCAGCCAGGATGCTGTGCTGGGCCTGGCAGAAGTCTGCCCTCACACTCAGAATCGCCATAAATGTGCAACGTATATTCCTACAGAACACCTAAAGAGAAGAAAAATACCATGTGAGAGGATTTGTTGCTTCTGCTTCCAGAAACACCAACTACTGACCCTCCCAGAAAACTCAAATTGGACTAGGTAAGACTGTATTTAAAAAACAAACAAACAAACGATCAGTCTTCACTGGGGTCCCAACAGCCGTAATCCCAAACATTCTTTCGGCACCAAGCATGCTCTAGCCCAGAGACACGGGACTTCTTGTAACTGCTGTTCCTGGCAGCCAGGCACCGGAACCGAGAACAAGGAAACCTTTCTGTGCTCTCTGTGGTCCCTCCCTCCCAACCAGGTGCCCTAGAAGAGGAGAAAATAGCACAAAGCCAAGTACACGCTTGAAAGTTTCTGTTGATACAGTCATACCTGTTTGGCTTAAGACCAAACATGTAAAAAATACTGTTGGTATGGCTTTATTTTCTGAACAAAATCAGCAGTACAAGCAGAAATAAGAGTATAACTAAACTGCCGCATATTCGAGCTTTTACTAGCAGATAAATTTCACCAACATTGCTGTACCACCAAACTTCCACCTGTAGTAGGGAGATACCCTCCAGAAATCAGCCACTTCAAAAGTAACCAAATGGTCATTTAGCAGTAATAACTTGTAGTTATTCTCAGTCTTATCTGTGTTTACAGACTAGGGCATTAAGACAGTGGCAGCTTCCAGTCCTAACACCCAGGATTCAAAATATAGATGTTCCAGCAATAGAAGATAGAACAATGTAATTCTACCATGAAGTTTAGGGGGATGAAAATGGAGCTAACCTAAACTAGCTCAACTCATTTAAGGCTGAAATACTAAATAAGCAACATGGCTTTTCATTGCATTTAAAAATCATGAAGCCAAAGAATCACTACCGTCACTTCCTTTTTAAGGAAAAAGTTTTAAATCTGTTGAATAAAATCAAAACTAGCAGCCAGAAGTCACAAACCTGCAACTCAAGCGGGAAGGTCAACGTGGCACGCTCAAGTGAATACAATTAGGGAAAGACACACACGCATGGAAGTTCACACCCCAAACTTCTGGTGCGCTCAACATTTTAATGAGATCCTCACTTTAAAACATTCAAATTAAGGACTACAAAATTACCTTTTTCACTGACATGAAGTCAAAAATCACCGAAAGAACAGCAATTATTTCCTTAAAGAACAGTTTTCAATGCTAAAAAAAATACATTAATTAGGTTGCCAGAGGCAAGAACAAAGATGTTTTCAATAACCTCCTCCGACCTTAACACAGTTCTTACTCTGAGTGACTGAAATACAAATTTCAAAAACGAATCCTGGAATATTTTATCAGTGTAAAGACTACAGGATTAAGTCTCACCCCAGATGGAAGAGTCCCAGCTAAACACATCATACTGAAGTCCTTACACTTGTCAATTCTTGCACATTTGTCACAACTCATACATACTACCAAATCTCGAAGCAAAGGATTTGTTAAAATGTGTTACAGTCTGCTATAGCGATGATGTAGCAGGAACAGAATGACTAAAGTTCCAGCATCCACATGTGTCCAACACCTGTAAAACTTGATGCAAGAAAGTCTTTTTTCAGTCAAATATTGGCCTGTTTTTACCCCACTTGAACATACACTCCAGTCATCTGACATGTCCTGGAGAGGGCCCTATAGACTTGCATTACAGGAACAATTTCAAAACTAACTTTTGAGGACCTAACAAGGTCATTTAAATAAAAACAGTGGTCAGCAGATCTTGGCATAGGAGATCAAAACTTGGATCCAGAGTACCAGAGTCTTACAGCATTACAAAGTACACTGTCAGGAGGAGAAGAGCTATTGCATCATATTTGAACAAATCCTTTAAACATTTTTCTTTTCAGCACCAATAATTTGGTTGGAAGAGCCTCATCCAGTGCTATTTGCACTGCGAGCTGTATCAAATCAGGTCATTATGGTTACACTTCTCCTCCCTCAAACAAATCAAAGAGGGAATTTCAACCCAATTATTTTAAAAGTCTGTTGTAAAAACAATTTACTAAGTCATTAAGAAAGGACACATGGAGATGACATGTTCCACTAAATTAAGTATGGCAGGGGAGTCACCAACTGAAGTCCTACTCTCAGATCTGCAGCTGCTCATGGTCTGACCTTGGCCAAGCCACTTTCAGTAGCTCAGCTCATCTGCAGAACAGGAATGACACCATCTTACCTTCCCCAAAGGAGTATTACTGAAGCATTTAATTAGCTAAGGAGTGATTAAAAATGTAAAGCACTGTATTTAAGTCTGAAAAATTATTTCCAGAAGGATAAGAAGTTTATGCAGCACACAACCCTATTTTTAAGAGTTTGGCTAGACACATATATCCCTTCCTTCCATGACTTTGAACTGTTAACAGTTAAGCTAAAGTTTAAAAAGAAAAACCAGGCTTCTAATTAAGAAAATGAAAAACAGGAAAAACCCTATTGTCTACAACTTCTGATCTCCCCAAGTAAATACATTAAAATGTCTTCCTCCCCGCGTTAGCAAGCAGATTTGCACTTCAAAACCCCAAGAGAACTGAGCGCTATCAAACTGATGACAATAAATGGTAACCAGGTCTACGCACAACATAAAACAAGAAATAATTTTTCAGCCAATTAACCTTCAACTTTTTATATGTAGAAGGTGAGATAGCACATGGAGAAAAACCAAAAAATTTCAACAGGTTTTATGTGGCTGGCCTCAGAAAGGGAGCAGAAGTATCCAACAAGTCAATGCTAAGAATGAGGTGCCATCAAGAACCAGAGGAGAAAAAGCAGACAGCAGGACAAACAAGCCAAGCAATAACCATTCATGCATCTGAAAAGAACTAGATATGCTTGGGAGTCAGTTCCTGATGTTGTTTAACTTAATTATCAGAGAATAACAATCAATCAAGATGCCTATCTATACAGCCAAGTTTAGTGAGCTGTGACAGTCTCTGCACCTACAGATAGGACTAATTTAAGTTACAACTAACAGCACTGTGAGCTCCCCACCTCTCACACTCACACAGCCATACACACGAGAGCTTGATGAAGCCTAATGCAGCCAAATGGAGAAGAATGTCTTTCAAAATGCTGTGAATGTGCAAGAATATGCTTAAAAGCAAGCAAGGGGCAGTTGTATTAACCAGCATAAATAAATAGGGGTGATTAACTAATTAAGAGAACAGTTAAATGAATTCCTGACTTGAGAGAAGCTTCACTTGAGATTGCCTTAAGTAAAAACCCAACATACCTATGATATTCATCTACAGTGGCTGCCTCATCTGTCATTGCATTGACTCCTAAATTAGATACTTCAATAGGGCAAGTCGTTTGCTCTTCTGTATTGAGCCTATACAAGTTCAGGGAGACAGGTTTAATGAAAAACAAGTAATAACATCGTAAGAAATTCCTAGTTCCACCATCTCCTTCAAAACACATAGGTAAAAGTGCTGCCTTAGCTACACTGAGACAGGGAAACAGCTTACAACAGCTGCAGCTTCCAGAGATTGCAAAACACAGATACCTTTGGAAAGGTCACTTGGATCACCTTTCAAAATAACCCAGTGCACAGGATGCACAGCAAAGCCTGCTAATTTGTCAGTCAGTATTAAAAGAATACCTCAGTGTTTTGAAGACTAGTAGTTTCAAACCATCTCAACTAGTTTTGTTCCCGTAAGTAGGAATCCACATTCGATGTTAACGAAGTTAGGTCTTGAGCTGCTGAATTTTCCTCTTCTATAAAACCTCATTCTTGTGGTTTGCATTTACACACGTGACATCAGCACCTCAGCGCAGTGACGGTGCACAACTTGATCCCATAAAAATTGCCATCCTGACACAACACTGCAGCCCAACCAGGCTTTTCCTGACACTCTGCGCACGTCACATTCCACTTCCCCTTCCTGCATTGCCCCACTGAGAGACCCACATTCTATCCATACACTATCAAAATGTCGGGTTTCGTCTGGAGCACAAGGTGCTTTTGAAGTGAAAGGATTCACCAAGGCATCTGAAATGGGCCTTAAAACAGTGGAAACACACGTTAGCAAGAACCAAAGCAACCATCTTCTCTAAAATATACTCTCCTAGTATACAGAGAAAAGAAACTCTGGAACTAACATTCTTGGAAAAAAAATCTTGAACACTCTCTGAAGGAAGCTTGCTCAGAATGACACGTGCCTAGAGAGGGGTGAGGTCAAAAATTTTACTGTTCCACCCTATCCACCCCCGCCGCGGAGCTCCCTCCCAGCCTGCTGACAAGTTCTGCGGGTGACTCATTCGTTTCCTTTTGCACTAACCCAGTCGCTCCGTCCGAGGCCGTAAAACCCACGGCAGCAGATAGAGATCTGCCTTAGCAAGAAAAAAAAAAAGTCCAGATTAAAGAAGTCTCAACTTAAAAGCGACACATCAGGAAACAGTAAGCATTGTCAAATGTACCATGCAAGACTACTCAGCGAGAGAACCATCCTGCAGCAAAACTAAAAATTGAGTACTACACAGAAGAAGTTTAGCTGCTATCCCTAAATTTGGGTGAGGTCAAACCACTATATCCAACATAGGCATCGATGCACAGAGATCATCATCCTGGCGAGCTCGGCAGTGGGAAGTGATTAGCTACAGCGTTAGCTCTTTCAGAAAGAATTGATAGGCATGCATGCTTTACACTTAAGATCTTTTCTTTCCTGTGAAACAGAACCTGCTTCATAGTTATAAATGCTGTTCTGACACAGGATTTTTTTTGAACGCCTTCCCCACCCACCATTTAGTTTTTAAAAACGCTTCAGAGGACACATTTGAATGTTATTTACATGCCATGCCCAAAAAGTTTAAAGTTACTAAAAGTGTTTGAAGTCAAAACCAAAAGGCCCCACTAAGAAAAAGAAATTTAAGCTATTATCCTGTTTAAGTCACAGAATTATATTTCAGTAAAATAAAAAAATTACTTTAGACAACAGTTCATGAGTATGTGACACTAATAACTCATTCCTAAAAATCAGAATGCTGAGTCGTCTAAACTGTATCAACTATTGGTCTTTGAAAAAAATGATCCTGCTAGATCATCAGTTCCCCCAACAACTCAGGCAAAGTATTCTCAGACTTTAAGATGAAGTATCCAAAAACAAAAAAAAAAAAAAAAACCAAACACCAAAACCCCACTAACAGGTCAAGCAAGACTTAAAAAGCTATTTCAAATCACACAGCAACAGGGACATTACTCTGTGAAGTTACAGAGTTGAATTACTTGCATCTTACTCATCTCACTTATTTGAATTTGCCATATACCTCTGCCGGAAAAATGAATTAGTGGAGAGTTGGCTCTTTTTCCATGCTCCTGTGGCAGTTAAATTCAGTCTGACAACTGAAACTGAAGCTTACTGATAAGTTTCACTGCATGTCACTGAAGTCTCAATTGTTAAAATCCACGTCCATTATTTCCAGCAGAGCTAGACTTTCAGTATGAGAGACCAAAAAAAGAATTTAACTTTTTAGTACAGAACAGAGAGAAACAAGGGGTAACAAAAAGGTATACATAACAGTGACCTGAATAGAGACAGCAACCCAGCATCAGCATCTCAAGTGTTATAACTGAAAAAAAGATTAAGAGATTTAAGACTCCTTTACCCCTTCACAATTAGCAAAATGAGCCACGAGAAGACACCAAAGTCAGCAACAATAAAGGTACTTTATACTCTCTTATGATATGCATCAGCCAGATCCTGGCCTAAATAGGGGCCAGCCCGATCTAGCACTACAATTCACGTGTCAAAAAAAGCAACTTCTAGCCCAGATTTTCAAGCCATTAGGTCTATTTTTCAATGCTTAGACAGAGCTGTTTTAAATCTCCAACTCTTTAACAGGCAAACCAGCTGTCAAACTAATCCAAATACAACAGACAACACAGAGCTCCTCTCTGCTGGTTCAGTAATGGTACACTGAGAACATGTTCTCTCCCCCAAAGATATTATCAAAATACACAACCTACACCATTTACAAAAATTATTTGCTTGCACTACATTATCTCAAGAGCTACGTTTTCAGCTGTGGATGGTCCTCCTTAAAGTGAAAACAGAAATGTGCCTTTCCATGAGCCGTGCATTGCCCGGCTCTCCCCAGGGCCGCACATCAGTGCTCTCCCTCCCAGGCCTCCCAACAGTTAACCAACACAGCATTCCACCACGGGGCAAAGTCCAGCAGCAGGAGCGAAACCGGCTGCGATCACAGTTCAGCTCTGCTCTCATAGAGGAAGGACATTCGAGTACTGCCGTGTGGAAGAGAATGATGGATATTTGCAGGTAATTAAACCTGAAGTCAATGGTCTATGTTTATGAGAGATGTAAAAACATCACTACTAGACCCTATTGTAAGAAGGCCAACATTCCTGGCTGTGCATCCATACGTATGCAGATACATACTCCTGCCTTAACTCCGACTGATCTTTTCTTTCCAACAGTTGAGTTAATTAAATTTAAGTATTTCTACATGTTGAGTCATAAGGAGATAGAGTTTTCTGGCTGCTGCTAGTGGTGGGTTTATCTTTTTTCTTCTTTAAATACTAACTGCAGTTCTGAGTCAGAACCTGGCAGGTTCATTTTGGGAGTTTTGAAGCAAGTCTCCTTTTATACAGTAGCCTTTAAAAGCCAACTTTCTGCTTTACTCCTCCTCATGCTGAAACCAACAAGCACACAGCTGCCCTGAGAGAAAAAGCAGATCATGACTAATCACACCAAGGAACCACGAGGAACCATCACCGCAACTGAGTGGAGGCCACTTCTACGATCATCCCCATACCGTAACACCTCCCAACCCGCAACCTTACCCGTGCTCTAAATCCCAAACCTCCAGCTCTCAGTAACTAGGGTTCCTCACCCACCAAAGCATGCCCTAAGCACCAAACGACAGCCATTCCCAGTAAGTACTGGGACCACTCCCTGTCTCAGGCCTTCCTGCGGGCCACTCTTAGCACCCTCAGCAACATCAGTACTTTCTTTAGCCACTGCCCTGACTAGGCCACTCTTCATCAACTCCCCCCCTTTCAGGCGAGTCGTGTGCTACTGCCGAACGNGGCAGCCCTCTAACTACACAAACGGGCCGGCATTCACAACCCTGCCCCCACTCAAACCCCAGGAAAACCACCACATCCTGGACACCCTTCCTTTCCAGCTCCACATGCCCCCCTCCGGCCTGGGAAAGATTGCCCCCCCTCCAACATTGCTCTCAGCCTTCCCCCTCCATTTTCCAGCCCAGATCCCAGAAAAATTCTTTACTCTTTACAGACCAGCTCCAGGCCTAACACAAGGCAGGCCCCTCTTCCCCCAAAACAACCCTTCTGTCCTTTCTCAAACGCTTCCCCCATCTGTACAGACACACAAGAATAAGCTACACCCCCTCCCCTCCAACAAACCTCTCCAAATGCCCCCCCATACCAGGTACAAGCAAGAGACACCCCCTCCTTCACCCACACAAATCCCTCTACAGTCTTCTCATCCTCCCACTATTGCAATCCTACAGGCAATGACCTCCCCTCCTGAACATCCACCCCACCCCAAGCCCAGGTACAAGGCAGACTACCCCCCCTAAACCACCCCTTTGGAGTCTACTCATCCCAGCCCCACAGCTGACAGGGGACCCACACAAACGAGCCATACAGACCTGGGGGAGGGGCACTGTAAGCCAACCCCCTCCCACAGATGAAGGGAGGACCCTCCAAACCAGCCTCGCAGGTAGAAAGGACACCCCACAAAGCAGCCCAACACTGCAGGCAAGGGACACCATCCTAAAACCACCCTTCCCGGCCATGGGCGTCCCTCTTACCAGTCCAACCCACAGGCAGGGGACCCCCCCTTAAACCCAAAGTAGAGCAGGGACCCCAGAGGCTAACAAGCTGCCCCCAAGCCTGCTCCAAATGCCAAGGGAGCTCCCAGGGCCTAGAAGGATTCCCCAAACAATCCCCACAGGTCAGGAAATCCCCCCAGACCAGGAAGAACAACCCAAACCGGCCCCTCAGACCAAAGAGAGCCTCCTACACCAGCAAAGACCCCCCCCAAACCAGACCCGCAGCCCAGGCAGTACCCCCAGGGCACAAAAGGCCCCTCCGAATCAGTCGCAGGAGCCAAAAGAGACTCTCCAGGCCAGAGAATTCCCCCCCGGACCAGCCC
>VYZV01026411.1:0-12900 GCA_013401275.1 Pandion haliaetus | reverse complement strand
ATTTCAATTCTGCCATAAAAAGACCTGCAGACCTAAGATCAGGCCCTACCATCCCAACAGCAGCAGGAGGCAAACATGACAGAAAAATTCTAAATAAAAGTTATTTATCATCTCACAGTTGTAATTCTCCATTTACAGAACAAGAAGATGGCTAAGACTTCAGTTAAAGATTGCTCAAAATTAACAGGTGAATTCTGTTCCCTGTAACCTATTCCCTGTAGACTTCACTCAAAATTTATTCCTGGACTATGCATCTTACTAAGAGTTAGTGTAGTTCATATAGCAGAAGAAGAAATATCAAGATAACGCTAACATTTAATTTGATACTTTCAAATACTCTTCTGCTGCAGTGAAAAAGTCAACAGTTCACTAACAAAATCACATAATCCACTTACTACATACTGTTTCCATTAGGCAAGATTTCACACAGCCTTTAATCGTTATGTTCAATTTGAAAGACTTTATAAAACAATAACATTATTTTGAATTCAGAAGTCATTTCACATTGCTTCACCCTGCCCCATTCAGTTTCTTAAAACATGACTGACAGATTATTGTGAAGGAAGTTTTACGCTGAATGTATGTACAGAAAGTAAAGTATTTACCTTGAGAGGCATTTTACAGTATTCATTAAGTAGGGGCACATCAAAAACTAGCCTTCTCAACAGCTGTTGTAGCATAGAGGGACGTAAGTGGCTGTAATTTTAAAAAATAAAAGTAGTTAGTAAAATTCATACAATCCAGTGAAAATGAAATAAAAACTTGAAATCAATTTGCATATTAGAATTCAAATCACTCATTAAAAGTATTTTGAAAAGCCAATGGTAGGTGCTTAAGGAATTTCACTATGCCTCATCTACACATAGAAGGATACAGCACAGCAAAATACGCTACTTGTGGACTCTCTTAAGTGAATAGACAACATGTATGATTGTGCCATATGTCAGCAGAGGGAAGGGTGCTGGATTTTTTTCAGAATACATAGAGAGGACAATCTAAGCAAAAGAAACAGAATATTGTCCTAACAGAATGGTTTCTGATATGACACTAAAAAGCAACAAAACACTCCTAACTGAAACTGATCTGGGAAATACATTATGATTATTCTTACATGAAATAAATCTCAACTGGAAGACTGAATAAATCACCCAGCATTTCTTTTCTAGCTATTTAATTTCAGTGATCTATAGACTCAAAATCAATGTAAAAATGCTCCTTTTCATCTCCTCCTCAGGCATCACTTCTTCAAGCTGAAGATTCCTGGTCTACTAAGCTGTTCCAAAGGAATGAAATTATTTCTTATGCTGATCCCTCTTATTAGGGTTTCCCGAATCTTTTCCATTTCTACTATATCCTCTTTTTGGCAGGGGTCCAGTGCTATACACAAACTGAAAATGCATGCTGCATTACTAATTTCACAGTCTACTGCACAGACAAGTAGCACTACAGTTTATGACAAAGATCAAGAACTATGATTCAGTTGGCAAATCTACATTTCAATTCCTGATAAAACTACAGTGCTCAGTTCAGTTTTCGGATCAGTTTTAGGATTTGGAGAGTGGGGGGTAGTAGTTGTGGGGTTTTTTTGTTGGTTTTTTTTTTTTTTTTTTTTTTTAAACTATGGCTAAGGTTCTTCAAACCACAATCAGAAATAAAAAACAGATCAATCATTTAAATCCCCAGCACACACTCAGTCAGACTTGCCAGAACATTTTTGGTAATTACCAGGGGTTTGTTTTTATGAATAAACAGAATTTATCCAGTATCACCATAAAGCTCATATCAATATGGCAGCCTGTAAAATGCAGTACCCATAATGGAAAAATCAAATCTATTTTCTCTCCGGAAAATGAAAAAAACCTGTCATACACTCTGGTCATTTATTTCATGCAAGAATAAAATAATCTTATTTCTACATTATACACAAAGAAATTATTAAAATACATATACTGGACAGAAGAAATCAATTTATACACACACAGGTATACATACTGGCAAATAGCAAGCAGGCATTCTTCAATGGTGTCTCTTTGTGCTTTTGTAAGGGAACGTCCCTTCGATAATCTATATATTGTGTGAAGCATGGAGTCAACCAGAGAGGCATGATGCTCTGTTCCAGAAAAGAGGGGAGCACATCTTTTGAGTAATGGAAACACAGCTGAGCAAATATATCTATTTAGTGCGAGAGCTGCCTCTGTGGTACTTAGAGAAACCTGTATGAAGTAGTAAATGATTGTTAGTATCATATGGAATAAAGGTTACTATATATTAAGTCTATAAACCATAATAATGAAATACTCCATAAATCCCCCTTAGCGGCTGGGTGCTAACATGATATTCCCAGTATACACATGAGGACAAAAGCTACTTTTTTTTTTTTAACTTGAGAAAACGCAACTCATCCACTTATCTCCTATCTCTTGCCCCACTACGCTCTGAACCAATAGAAGCAAAAAAGAATACACAGCTTCCTTCTCTAATCAGGTTAGTAAAAACCACAAAGCATTAAGTAGCACTTTTCATCTCACATAATTTCCTCATACCTACGCATACATGAATTTTCAGTGTAATTCTTGGAAGCACACATGAAATAAAAGTAATCATTAGGCCTATTACAGTATATCCAATCTACTTACTGTATAATGTAAGCTTGTATTGAAAGTTTTTAAACTACATTACACTGTTGCTTCATAAGGTGGTACTGAATGCTAATGATCAGACTTAAGCACTAAAATTTAACAGTAATTGAATTATTACCGTTTGTGTTTATAGTGAGCCTATACCACCCTTCTTTTTCTTTTAAAGCTGTTTTGACTTGAAATTCCATTTCTTACACTTACAGCGCCACTATATCCAGTCACTGCACCTAAACTCCATAGCGAAACACTTACTGTATCCAAAGAGGCAGAGGCTCTTAAATCTGGTAAAAATCCAACTTCCAGTAGGTGAAGGAGGAAGCTTTGGTCCTTAATACCATAGACACGGTCCAAGAAGAGTACCATGGGTGCTTTATGATCAGGACAGAAATTTGCAGACATGTCTGGCTCGTTTACTGTGCCATCTATACAAACACATAATGCAATTTTTAATAGTAGATAACTGATAAAACAAGAAACACCAAGGCCATGAAACACACTATAATTACATTTATTGTGTAAAATCACATGTTCAATGAAAATTATATTATTCAGTATTCTTGTATGCTGAAAAAGAATACTAAGTTTTCATTATTTCAAAAACCCTATTATTTTGCAATTTATTAATCTTTCACTCTTGAATGAAAACTTAAGAATGAATGGTAAAGTATTCTACTTGTTTCGTTACTATTACAGAGAACGTTTATATGGTAAAATTAAAGATAAATATTACTGCAAATATTAAAAATATATAGTAACTGTGAAGTCAAAGAAGGTTAGGAATTTTGTCTCATGTAAACTAAACTAGAAAGAACATGGAATCCAAGGGGAAGACAACAATAACACAGAAGTTAACTGTGTATCAAAGTAAACCATCTCTGACTGTAAAGGGGAATAGACAATTCTTGTGAAACAAAAAGGACAACAAAAGGAGGGGAAGGAGGATAAAGTTATTTCGTCCAGAAGAAAATGACAGACTGATATTTTATAGCCCATGGAACATGCAGAAATTAATAGGAAACATAGAGATCATATGCCATAAAAACCTCATCCTCTGTTGAGTTTATGCTTTATAGAAAATTTCAGTTTGTATGGTTATCTTGCTACTTATTTTGCGGAAATAAATCCACCCTGGTTAACCACATTGACCACTTCTAGGAAAGAATCAACAGTCATGTAACAAACAAGAACACCACCATCCCTGAATTATTTTTGAGTTCCAGAGTGAAGAGGGTGAAGACTCAAGAGTCTGACTTCCCCTTAACAGGTAGTGTTAAGAAGGCTGTTAGTTCCACCAACAAAAACTCAATTTTAACCTCAATGACAGGTAGGGATCCAGGTACAGATAAGAAGCTACACAGTTTGATGCAGAGTGAGTAGCAGGTCCATGCTGTGCCCTGGGTTCAGGTTTTCTATGTGTACACACAGTACTCAATGTTAGGGTCTTCAGAGACTAGTCTCATTCCCCAGAGGTGAGAATGGATGAACAGTAGTAAGAGAAACAGACAGGTCCTACAGCAACACAGCAGCATAGCCTCAACTCCACAGTGGCAACCCTTGAAGTACTAAGGACATAAGTCTTGGGGAAGGAGTGTAACTACCTGGGAAGGAAGGATCTAATCTCTTAAGAGAAGAACACTCCTCTACCCTATGTCAGTATGTACCATTGCACATAGGATTCTCCTGTGCTAAACAGGGTCTCCAAGGATATGAAGAAGCAGGCAGTGGAAGTGGGAGACTGCTGTATTAGGCACTAAGATGGGTGGCTTCATGATGTATAAGAGGATTCCATGATAACTTGTCTATACCTTATGGGAGGACCTTGGGGGAGGCAGGCAGAGATCTCGAGTCTCACAGGATGGGTGAGATAGTGTTGTAGAGAAGAGGGATTTAGTTAGATTGATTACAAAAGGGTGAATTCTTTTGGGACAAGACAAACAAGTACAGAAATAGCCTGCACCTTAATAAAAAAAGAAATAGGCTTCTAGAATTGAACATTAGACATCAGAGTGGAACATTATACCTAGAAACTGGGGAAAAGACAATAGGTGTGGGGGAGCACCTTCCTCAGATCAGGACAATCCCAAAGCAAATACGTCTGGTTTTCACTTCCTCTGAAAAGGCCAGGGAAGAAATAAAACAGCACAGTTCCTACAAACAGGAAGGCAATTAAAATGCAACGTGCATGTGCAACATTTTAATCAAGCAAGGACAAACAGGACTCTACACTGAGTCATCAGTGAACTGGAGGAGGAAGCAAATATAGGAAACTATAAGTCTGTATACAACACTAAATTCTTCTGTATGGTTAATTCATTAACAAAACTGAGTGGGCAAAGTAGAGACAGCTGCACTTCAATGCAGACAACTCTTAACTAAGGCATCTGCATAAAAATAAGACATGCCTACATGATGCTGATCTTGGAACTGACATTACAAAGAGATCCTGAGATCGTCACCGAAATTCTGTGAAACCATCAGCTCAATGTGTAGCAGTGACCAAATAAGTCAACAAGATATTGGGCACCATCAGCAAGGGGTATTCAGAATATGAGAGGGGGAATCACTTTGCTGCTGTATAAAATAGAAAACTAATACATAAACCAAACTGTTGTGTGCCCACATGTTATGGGTTTGTGTGGCACAGGTTTTTTTTCTGGTAGCAGGGGAGGAGGCTGCAGGGGTGGCTCCTGTGAGAAGCTGCTGGAAGCTTCCGTGGCTCCAAGTTGGACCCGCCTCTGGCCCAGGCTGACCCCATCAGTGACGGTGGTAGCGCCTCTGGGAGAACAGATTTAAGAAGGGGAACCTGCAGTGAGTAATGGGATTGGAATGTGAGAGGAACCCCTCTGCAGATCCCGAGGTCAGAGAAGAAGGAGGGGGAGGAGGGTGCCTGAGGAGGCTGATGGCCCTGCAGCCCGTGGTGAGACAGCAGGCTGTCCCCCTGCAGCCCAGGGAGGTCCATGGTGGAGCGGAGGCTCCCGAAGATGGCTGTGACTCCATGGGAAAGCCCGCGCTGGAGCAGTGTGTGACTGGAGAGCAGGCTGCAGAAAGGACCCACGCCAGGGAAGTTTGGGAAGAACTGAAGCCCGTGGAAAGGACCTGTGCCAGGGAAGTTTGTGAGGAGCTGCAGCCCGCGGAAAGGACTCACGCTGGAGAAGTTGGTGAAGGACTGTCTCCCGTGGGAGGGACCCCACGGTGGAGCAGGGGACGAGTGAGGAGTCCTCCCCCTGAGGAGGAAGGAGCGGCAGAGACAAGGTGTGGCGAGCTGACCGCAACCCCCAACCCCTGTTCCCCTGTGCTGCCGGGGGGAGGAGGGAGAGAAAACCGGGAATGGAGCTGAGCCGGGAAGGCAGGAGGGGTGGGGGGAGGTGTTCTGATGTTTGGTTTTCCTTCCCAATACCCTTGTTTTTGACTTGATTTGTAGTAAATGAAATTGATTTTGTTTCTTCCCCAAGTTGAGCCTGTCTTTTGCCCGTGACCATAAGTGGGGAGTGATCCCTCCCAGTCCTTGTCTCGACCCACGAGCCTGCCTTTGGATTTTCTCCTCATCCCAACGTGGCCAGGGCAGGGGGTTGGGAGTGAGCGAACGGCTGCGTGGTGCTTTGTTACCGGCTGGGCTGAAACCGAAACCAGGACACCACATAATCAGTACAACATGCTCACGTCTTGTGTACATCCCACAGCTGTTTTCCATATCTCAGGACTGCAGAATAGAGATAGTGAAGGTACACACAATGGCAACTAAAATGATTCAGGCAATGGAGCAGTTATCTTATGATGAGGAACTAAGAAAAGTTGAGATTCTTTGATTTGGCAAAATGAGGACTGAGAAAGGATGTAACTGACATTTAGAAAATGATTAATGTAGCTGGCAAGGTGAATGAAGAACTGCTATACACCAAATCCTAAAATACCACATTTCAAAGGTGTTAATTAAAATTAGTAGAGCAAAAATTAAAAAAAAAAGAAAAAAAAAGGATATGCTTAAAATGCTTCTTTATGTAGCAAATAGTGAAGTTCTTGAACTTATTGCCAAATATACATTCTTTCTGAAGAGATAGCATCTGTACAGCCACTGCTGGAGACAAAGTACTGGGATGGATGGCCTGTTAGTGTGATCCTGTAGAGTATTTCTTCTGTTCTTACATTCTCTGCTCCACAGGAGTAAGTATCTGTTCTACTGGAGCAGCAATCTTACATATCTAACTCAAATTTGAAGAACAGTTCTCTGCATGTACTCAGCTCTAACAGAACTGCTCTATTTTTACACCTAAAGGCTTATGTGCCAAAAGATTTTTATAAAAAGATTAACTGGTCCAATAAAAGTATTGAAGTTACCTTTGTTAACTGTTGACAGCTTTAGTGGTATACTTATAATCCCAACCAAATCTTCAGTTGGCACTAGAGATCGAAGGATTGACCTGATTCGAATAGCTTCCCCTTTTCCGCTTTGAATAAGCTGTTAGAAAAAGTTTACCAATTAAGAAATTTAATACTGAGAGACGTAAGAAAAATTTCCTCAAAATACTGATATTAATATGACTTTTTTTAAACACTGGGAAAAAACGCACTCAAATTCAAATTATACCAGCACTCTGACGGAGTTGCTGATTTTCAGCTGATCCTACTTTTGAGTCTGTCCTAATTCTGCTATCATATCAATAATTCCACAATATTACAAATTCCTAATAACACAAAAATCCCCACATGGATAAGATTCCTAAACCAAGCAGATAAAATGATGAAGCTGCAAATTTCTGAAAGACTCATGTTACTTACAGACCCTACAGTGCCAGGTATGGAGCTTGCCTCTTTATACTATGAACAGATGCAAACCTGTCTGATGTATCTACACATTTTTTTATTATTCCTAGGCAGTAAAAATTTCAAAAGGCATTAAAAACAAGTTAACCAATTCCTTCCAACTTCTAGCAGAAATTAGGTATTCACAACCTGTGCCTCTGAAAATCTCTTCTAGTAATTTTCTTAACATGAAACTACTATCTCTGGCAACAGGCAGATACATACAGCTTTACAGCTAATTAAATTAATAGCTTTGGTAATAGTAAGTAGGGAGGCTACAAGTCAAATTTCTTGCTTCTTGTATTGAGATACATACTGCATTTTCAGCTGGGTTTATGCTACTAAAGAATTTTATATACTTACAAGCGAAAGTCAGTCTAACTAAAACCAAGTCTTGCATATGGCTGTTACAGGCATTACAGTCAAAACAGTTATTTAATGTATCCTTCCATATATACATGTGGTGCAGCTACCATATTTCATCAGCGCACACAAAAGCAGCTCTGTATCACATTCTCATGAAAATGATTTTTATGGCTTTCTAGAGAACAGTAAAGGGCCAGATTCAGAAATTTCATTGGTACTATAAATGTGCAACACTAGTCGTTCATCTTTGCTTTGATTCCATAGTCATATAAAAATTCTCAAAATTTTAGATAAATAAAAAAGCATAAGGAATCAAAAGACAGCTTGCAGGGAAGACATCTGTCGAGATACAGCAAGAAATGCAATAAAGTCCCTTCTGAAGGGAAGAAGCCTTTGAATAGAGAAGTTCAGTTCTAGACACATGTACAGTTCTGTTTACAAATCTACATTTTCTGAGCAAGTGACAAAATGAACTTACATGCATTTCTGGTGCACAGCGTCCAAGTAAATCTATGAGAGCTGAGTAAAATGACATGATTGCATTGCCCATGTGCACAATCTCCTCCTCCTCCTCCTCATCATCATCACTAAAAGGTAAAGAATACCAGTGAGCATTTTTGCTAATGTAAGTTTATAGCTCCTCCCTGGTGCTAGATGCATGATCCAGAAACTATTAATCAGATACTAATTTCATCTGGCTCTGGATTACGGGGGTTTTATCCCTAGGGTAAGCATGCAATTGAACAGTAATAACTGACTTCAGATGAGCCTTCTATCTCCCCCTTTCATTTTACCTTAGCTTCATTTCACAACAGTCTTCTCCTTTGCTTTGTCCTTCAGGCTTCTTCTCTTCTGTAACTCTTACTCCACTTTTATCTAGCTCATGCTTTATGAACTCCATATGACAACTACTTGTGGGTGCAAATATCTCATGCTCTGTGTTTGTATAATGCCTTACACAACAGGGCTCGTTCTCCACATATTGCAAGCATGATTAAACCAGCTATTATATCATCATTTGCAAAACAAGCATTCACATTTACTTACCCTTCTCTTTTATATGCCTGGCAGGGAAGGTCACGAGTAGGATTCTCTGAGATCCTGATAGCTTCCTGCATAGCTGCCAGCAAACCATTTCCTCCTTCTCCCCTAAGGTCTGGTCCAAAGCACTCTGGCCTTCGAATAAGGAGCTTGACAACAACACTTGCATTTTCCTCAACACTTTCACCTGAGGACCAAAAAGCACTATATATACTTTCTCCTGAAAGGTACCCTTAAGTCAGAAGACAACTGCATTTCCCCGTAAATTTTGCAAAACATAAAACAAATCCTCATCCTTATTTTTGAAAACAAAAATGTATCAAGTTGGCAGCATTGGATGTGCTTTGTCAAAAATATACCAAGGTTTTAAAGCGACAGTGTAGACTTGCCTTGCAAGTTTTATTACACTCAATCTAGAAAGGTTCACTTTAGAACGTTAATTTGGTTTTTATAGCAAAGACTACTCTCTCTGGTATAAAGGCTAAGAGTCCCAAGAGGCAAGAAGTCTGCTACTGGGGAGGGCGAGAAGGAAGTTTTGACTCCAGCCACCCCCCACACACACCCCCAGCCTCTCGCTCTCTCCCCTCTCCTGCAGGACAGGGAGAAAATAGAAGGAAGATGTGACAATTTGTGGATCAAGATAACGACTGTCTAGTAGAAAGCAAAAGCTACACATGCAAGCAAAGCAAAAAGACAAATTCATTCACTGCTCTCCAGGCAGATGTTTAGCCAGTTCCTAGAAAGCAAGGCCTCAGCACGCATAATGGTTGTTTGGGAAGTCAAGTGCCATAACCACGAACATCCCCTGCTTCCTCCTCCTTTTCCCTGAGCTTTTATTGCTGAGCACAATGTCATGGTATGGAATGTCCCTTTGGTCAGTCTGGGCCAGCTGCCTCAGCCATGACCCCTCCCAACCTCTTGCCCACCCTGAACCTACTCATTGGGGCCAGGGAAAAAGGGAAAGGGGCAGAGTAGGGTGGGGGGAGGGCAGGGGGGAAGAGAAAGCCTTCACACTGCACAAGGACTGCTCAGCAGTTGTTTAACTTTATGTCCTTAGTACTTAATCAGTGGAAAACTCATCTCAGAGTTTAATCTTCTCAATATGACTAAAGAATAACAAATTGTCTTTTAGGTTAAATATACCTAGAGCAAAATCTCCTGATTCTTTGTACTGTATGTTTAAGTATTTGTTAAGTCTTCTGCTTGCTATTTAGAGCCTGAAACTGAATACTTAATCTTTTCTATATATAAAAATCACATTAGAATCAGTTTTAAAGGTCATGGCTTGCCTGAAACAACCCCATTTATAATAGCTTTCTGTCGAAAAATGCATGTATATTTGAAAAGGGAGAAGAGTGGGTTTAACTATTGTATAAATTCAGTACAGGCAGACAGACTGTGATCTAGATGCTTGCTGAATACAAGTCATTAGGAAAAGGAACCTTCCTATAAATGAACTCTTTGTATGTAGCTAACTGCTTCGTGGACTGAAGTTAGTGGGATGTGGAAACATGATAGGAGTAATAATTGGGTCAAAAGCTCAGCTTATGGTTAAATGCAACTGTTCAGAAATTCACATATACCTTATAAGAATACTGACAATCTGTAAGAAGATATGAAATTAATGGGACATGTACAAAGAAAACAAACTAGAGGAAAAGAAAGAGTTCACAGTCACTGAACTTGTGATGTCAGTAGCTCGGATCATCAGTATCTATATTTTACATGGAAGTGACAATACTAAACAGTACATAAACACAAATAGCAAGTTTATATTAAACTGAATGTTGCAGCTTTAGCACCCACCAAAAAAGTAGGATTAGAAACTGTGGTTTAGCTGAGCGCAGCAGTGGTGCTACCGGGAAGTCAGAGTCAATGGAAGGCAATGGTAGGTGAGATAACTGGGACTGACTGGCTCTAGAAGGAGCAGCTAAATAATGTAAACATGCCAGTCTTGTATTTTTCCCACTTAAAACACCTGTATGATCTCGATACGGAACATAGGACAAGAGGAAATGGCCTCAAGTTGCGCCAGGGGAGGTTTAGATTGGATATTAGGAAAAATTTCATTACTGAAAGGGTTGTCAGGTGTTGGAACAGGCTGCCCAGGGAAGTAGTGGGGTCACCATCCCTGGAGGTATTTAAAAGATGGTAGATGTGGTACTTAGGGACATGGTGTAGTGGTGGTGGACTTGGCAGTGTTAGGTTTGCAGTTGGACTCAATGATCTTAAGGGTCTTTTCCAACCTAAATGATTCTATGATTCTATACCCTAACTACTGACTTTGCACATATTCTGTCTTTTTCTTTTTCATCTTTCTTCTTTTCATTCACCTTATTTTCATACAGCAGAGAAAAAGCAGGATTTTAAATCTTAAAGTCAACAATTTTAGTTTCATTTGGTTAAAACCTTCTAAGTGAAGAGTTTTAAAAAAATGGATTAAGTAAAATCTAATTCAAAAAAATTCACTATATACCTCTCTATAGATATACAACTGATCATCAAAACATGCATAACATTCAGCTACAGTTACCAGATGCTCCTGAACCCTTCCATGTTTCATGTATCTTTTGAGAGGGCAAATACAAAACCCCCTTAAAAACTCAAAGGGGTTGTTTGAATCCATATTGCAGAATCAAATAGCAGATACAAATAAAATTATAAAACATAATTAATTTTTAGTTTAATAAAAGCACTACCAATATTGTTTTGAGTGGCTCATTTCCAATACAGTTTTGATCTAGATGTTAAAAATTTATCTTAATTCGAGTATTTTTCGATAAACCAGTGATAGTTCTGTGAGGAGTGCAATTCAGAGCAAAAGGAAGCACATATCAACAAAAGCCCCTTGCAGGTAGTTTTAATTTAGAACTTGCAGGAAGGAAACTTACTTTAAGCACAGAGATCAAATTAATCTTTAACGTTGCTACTGAAGTCAATAAAACTTTATCAAGAATTACTTCATCTACATTTTCAATTTACAATTTATTGTACACTGCATTTGCCACTAGAATCTTATTCTGACCTTCTCTGTATATATATTTCTTTTCCATATCCCTTCTGATGGGATACCAACTGCTGAAAATAGCTTTAATATCTTGCAGCCTGCTCTAATTTACCTCACAGGCCAAGTTAATGAAGAATTTTGCTTGAGGAAGGAAGTTTTGGTTACCCAAGGATTCATTGGCAAGAATCAAAATTCATTCATGTGTTTACCAATGTGTGTTTGTTGCTTTTATCTCAGCAACCCCAATATTTTACTAATTTATATTTGCAATTGTCCTCTCAAGCAGAGTACACAGGGAAATTAGTAATCTGATTTTCAAAAGTGCTGTCTCCAAAACTGACATAATGAGAACATTCAAAACCCTAACCATAACTGTTTTTCAGAAATAAAACAGCTGAACCACTTGAAACTAGAACTTAATTCTACTAACAGTCCATCCAGCAAAGTTTACTCTTCATACTAAATAAAATACCACAAGCAAGATCAAAGTTATCTTCATCTAATTATACAAAGTACTGTTAACATTTATTTATAAAATCAACAATGAAAAACACATTCTTTATTAACTCAACGACTACTTGTTGTACATTTATCATAGCAGTTTGTCATGTTAGTTTAGCAGCTCACTCAGTAGCTACAGGCTTATCAACTAATGAATGTACTTCAGGTATGTTTACTGAACTGAAGAGTAAGTATGCTTGTTGTTTCTGTTTCAGGTATTATTTGCTAATTTCAGACCAATAATATGAGAATAGAAGAGCCAAAATCTAAAAATTAGAGCATTTAAAAGTATTTCCTTTCTGGCTGTCCCCAGCCTACCTTTAAAACACTTTCCATATTGGCAGACCAGATAGGTGGTGAACAGACTNTCCATATTGGCAGACCAGATAGGTGGTGAACAGACTCATCTTTTGATCTCATCTCATCTCTAACCTAAATTACTATTCTTATGAAAAAAATCCACATGAACTGGAGAATGCTTTTTGTTTAGTGGCATTCAGATAATCTAAATTTGATTTTAGCATATTTCTTTCCTAAATTTCAAAA
>VYZV01026410.1:23795-67497 GCA_013401275.1 Pandion haliaetus | reverse complement strand
CCAGTGCCAGTTGGAGAGAGCTGCAAGGGTACTGGCCAGGTATCTGAGGATTCACTGTCACTTTGTGGAAGCCTTGTTTTCCCAATCTATTCCCAGCTCTATTGCAAAAGAGCACTGCAGCAGTACCCAGAGACAGCTGTTGTTACTCCGTTCTGGAAGCACTGTACTTTCCAATTACCGCATGTGGAAGCAACATGATTTGACAGGTTCTTGTTTGCAGAAATCTTGACAGCTGACATCCAACCCAGTGATGGGAAGGATCTAAACTAGATCACAAAAAGTTGCAATACTTTCTATTGTTACTGTACACCATCAAATCCAGGCACTTAACGCTATCAGTATTTTTATTCTCAACTGTTGTAAAACTATGGGTGAAAGCTTATCTTTATTAATATCAAAAACAAACTTTCCATAGACCTCAGTAGGATAGGACATCATCTTACATTCTAATGGTACTGTATTTTAATAAATCCAGGAATTTTAAGTATTTGAAAAAGTGCATTCTTTAAGAGAACCATTCAGATATTTATAATAGCTTGACTGAACTTCAGAGTCAACATACGATAAATTCTCTACAAGATAAAGGCACAATATTTACAGGTACTCTTACCACTGCAGCTTTAAATAAGATAAACTAAATAACCACTAACATCTTTTAAATTAAATTGTTGAGAATTAATATAATAATCTTTCATAAAAAAGTAGATATGCTTGTGCATTTAGTACTCTTGATTCTGGAACCATCTGAACATGGGCATCACTAACATACACCCACTGTCCTCCTGATGCTCCCATGGCTTCTTTTAAACCTGAAATGCAAAAGCAAAATGAGTTGTTTCTTGTCTTTTACATCATCATCAAACAAATACAGTGGGTATTTCAAAAAGTAAGAGAAGCTTCTAACCAACAAGACTAACTCATGACTTAGATGCAGTCCAGTATTTGTAGTTTGAAACTTACATGTCAAAGAGTACTGGAAGAGAAATTGGTGGAAGACAGTGCTTAAAAGTGTACACTGCCATTGCTTTTTTCATCTTTTTTCAAAAAGCCTAAGACGTTTCAAGTACAGCTTGCTGAGTTCTAACAGTAAGTTATACTAGGACAAAACCCGTTCTGATATAGAAAAAAAATCGTATTTCAAAAGCCAACCAGTGGACCAGTGTGAAAATAGGAACACAAAAAGATCTAATCTGTTCTAATAATCATTGCAAGGGAAGCATAAGACTGAAAGAGACTTTGATTTCAAAAATAATACAAAAACTTCTCCTTCTGGGAAATGAGCTTCAAATGCGAAGTGACACTACACAGGATAGACAGGATAGCGCTTGGTTCTCACTCCCCCCATGAAGGGAAACGGGAAATATATTTACCTTACTATGACAGCTCAACATTCTTGCCTCCACAAATCATTCATGAACAGTTTATATCCTAGAATCTTAATTTTATTCTGCATATCCAAAACATATTAGTAAGAAGCAGCATGCTGTTCTCAAGATACCAACAGAAACCCTACAGCAAACCTTGTGAAACCTCCATGAAAAAGTTTCTTGCTGTTCACATTAAACCAGAGTATTCCAGATTTTTAAGCATTAAAAAATTTCCAGTCCTACAATACGTAAAATGCTCAAATATATGGAAATTTTAGTCTTAATTGTCATGGATTCAGCTGTTGTACTAGAACATTTTCAAATACCAAATATGCCAAATAATCACATTTTACCGAGCACAACTATTCATCTGTGTATATTATTTTGACTAGGAAAGAGAGGAAAGTTTTCCATCAGTTCTCTGTTTAGTAACTGAACCAAGATTCCATTATTCACTCAGCTGTACGTGGGGTTAATACAGAAGTAGGTCATGCACTGGGTGTAACAGCAAAAAATAACAGAATATTCTGGCCCTAAAAATAAAAGAATATTCTGAGCTAAAACAATTATTTGCTATAAATCCCCTTAAGGATAAAGAGCTGTAGCCAGTGGTTGCTTTTGGTTTTACTTATAGAGAAAGAAGGCTCTGTTTGTACATACCCAGAACATTTTTAGTGGTAGAAATATGCTCTAGTAATTTCTTGGAGGGTGTCCTGACTTTCACATATGCTGCATAATGACCACCTCTCATTGACCCACTGTGCTCCACTATTCCATAAAGACTATATAGCACTCTTGCACCATCCGTAACATTCTGCATTCCCAAAAACACAGAAAATAAAGATAAATAATTTCATGATGAATTTTGCAGATATCTTAACTAGCTATCAACAGTATTACTTTAAAAGAAGCAAACAGACTTCTACAGCATTTCCAATGGTGAAATATATCTATTAAAAATACTTAATAGTCTATTAATTGAATTTAGTTACCATGGAAGCAGCAATACTTGTCCTTAATGCTGTTAGATATACTAACACCATCAGGGCACCATATCTTAACTAATACTAGTTAACATCCATGATTTTCTTTATATGAATGGAATTTCAAGTAGTTACAATTCTGATCTCAGGATACTATTTGAAAACATTCACTCTATAATTTCTCTAGGAAAGGAACGAATAATAAACATCATCATCATCTTGCATCATCATCATCAATCCAGTTTAACGTGTGCTCAGGACAACAACCGTTAAGTACAATAAAAATAAAGGTTTGGAATGGGTACCTTGCAAGATGCAGCACAAAATGGTGCCAAGTCTAAAATCAGTGGGAAATCCACATGCCTATTTACTTTCCGTAGACTCAAACCAGCCTTCAGAAGAAAAGGAAAAAAAAGACTGTAAAGTAAGTTTTACTAGGAAACTTTTTAAAGCTAAGGTGTATTACTCTAATATTAAAATAAACCAAAACCAAGAAGACGACTGTAACTGATACAAACATTCTTTGTTATGTTTTCAATACAGTGCCTACTACACATAAGCATGATGGACATGTAAGAGGTTTCCCTGGATACATCTGAACAGCAAAATGCACTCTGAAGGTAGTAGACAGTCAAAAAAAGCATAAGCGTGTTCCAAATAGTGCTTCTACGAGTTCTCCATATAAAAAGCAAGTATCGGTATGTGCAATGATGACACTTAAAGAACTGCGTGTCCACCCATGGGGCAGAGGAATATACAAAAAGGGTTTTGGCCTTTTACCTGGTGGAATCTTTTCAGATGAAGAATAAGAATAGCAGGAACTGAAGAAATCAGCAGCTGTTTCCGAGCATTTGTGTAGACACCTTCCATTTTCTTTTCTGTATTTATGAATATCAAAATAATTTGTAATGTGAAGGCAGCCACACAGAATTTAAGTATTTTTTAAACATCTGACAGAATAGATCTATGTTGCAATGATTTTGTACATGTTATATAAAATGCAAGAGGAATTTTGTGGAGTAACAAAAATATTTTCTCATTTTTAATAAACATAATCTGCCAAATCTGAGCATTATTTTAGCCTGTCCTGTGCAAATCAGATCAAAAGTTGGAAGCACGTACACTATCTAGGTCAGCTTGCACACTGAGATACCTACATCATCTGTTACTATAGCACCCAACTTTCCTGTGAACACCATTTCACCTGGAATAAGTGGATGATCACTGGAACAAGAAATGGAAGACACAGGTCTCTATCTATGCTAATGTCCTAACCAGTAAGATAAGAGATTAATTTTCCATTCTTCAGTCATTTCTGAATGACTACATACTTTGGGCTTATTTAAGAGAAAGGTCTGAGGAGGGGTGTCTACTTCAGGATGCCTCATAACCTACTGGCTGGAGCACACAGGATTGGGATATGTGGACTCCAGTCCCCCTGTGGTGCAGAACCAGGAGCTGAACCCTTGGCTCTTACCAAAAGTAGCTCAGTCATTATGTATACAGTAAATGGGAACATGCCACCAGCATTTTTTTTTTCTGAAAAAATTAATTTACTGGTTTTACACATATCCAAAGGAAAATATTTCATTTGAGGTAGAATGGAGCATTTCATGTAAAAGTAGGTGACTTCTTAAGGTTTTTAGAAGGACAGAAATTAATAATGATTAGTTGTGAACTGATTTTCCTTTTTGATTTTTCACTGTGCCCACAGAACCAAAATATTATTTGTATAGCACTTACTGTTAGTCCAATAATGATAAATGAAGGATTATAAAATACTCTTTTTAAATTAATTTTTCTGAGTTTACTTATGCTTAACTTGTATCTCTCCAGTTATCTATAAACGCACAGCAAACAGGCAATTTTTTGTTACTGTAAAACTTCCCTTTATATTTTATTTACAAATAGTCAGAAGAACTTGGGTTTTTTTATCCTTCTGAATTACTATACAGCAAAAAAATCCTCTAGTCCTTTTTAAAAGTTTATTTTCTATTGTATTTAAATTGCTTTTCTTACTTGGTGAACCCTAATGGTCTGCTTGGGCTCTACAAACATTGAGGAAAACATTGTCTCAAGAAGGTAGTTCCCTCTCATCTCCATTCTTACAAATTTTACAAGTTTTTTTCCCTCTTCCTTACAAGTGTCTTTTTTTGCCCCTCTTACATACTTAATTACATTACTTCCCTGAGTATGTAAGTTACTAGAGCTGAATATTACAGCATTTATTTCAAAGCTTCTAGGATTGTAAAGAACAGGAACAGCAGCAAAGATTAGTATCGAACGATGCGCCTATTCAGTTTATGGGCATCTTTAAATTACTTATCTTAGATAAAATACAGAAGAGATGCAAAATAAATTCTAAGTTACATATACGGTTGTGTTCTAATATGAAATTTAGTCTTGTTGCCTTTGCAGGATAAAGTTTTAAGTTGCTACAAGCAAGTTCTGCCTGGGGAGACATTTCCTATTTAGCCGCAAGGGGGAGGCCCATGCTGGAGCAATGAAACCGCAGCAAGCGCACAGGTTTTGACGGGAGGTTTTGTAAAGTGTCCAGACAGATACAAGCACTTTACCTGTGGAGTTGGTTCTCTTCTGATACCTCTGTTTCCTTTCTGTGCAGGTCTCACATAAAAGCTTGTTGTTCCCCATTAGGAGCTCTACAGAGGTGAACTGGTAAAGGCAGGACTGGACAGAACATTCCTTTGAGCTAGTTATGTAGCTTTGGGAAAGCGTCTGGAAAGCATTTTGAGGGTTTTGGGAGAGCGGGGATTTGTCTACTGGGAACATGGAATTATTCGATAAACCTAATGCTGGATCTCCACGGCTCAATTTTTTATCTTCTTTTATAGTATCACAGAAGCTGAGTTTGGATATGGCACTGGAAATCATCTCTTCATTACTATCATTTGGTTTGTTGTGTGGCATTTTAACATTTATGTGGTTGACGTGCAAAGCAGACATGTTGCTGGATGGGCTGAAAGCTTTTTGCTTAGAAGCACTTTCGCTTTCTGAGGCTTCACTGTCTGCATCAAAGCTGCTTTCAGAGCGGCTAGCTTCCTTCTCACTGCCATCCGTCTGACTTCCATTTACAGCGCAGTCAGCAGCTGTGTCTTTGGAGTACAGGACACCAGAGCTACCTTCCAGCTCAAGCTTTCTGTTTTTTTCCTGCATGATAACAGGACTTCTTTCTTCTTCATTCGAGGAAGCTTTTCTGGCAAGCCGTCTCTCCTGGTTCAATTGATTCTGTAAATTATGGCATTATTATTTCAGTAATATAGGGGAGAAACAGAAACAGATCTGTGATCTAACATAGCTTTTGAAACAGGACAAATTCAAAGCAAATTAAACCTATTATTTTATATTCTCCATCTCTCACATGTTTAAGCTAGTCAATTTCCTTAAGATCTTTTTAAACCAATTTAGGATTAGAAACCTACACCCCAGTCAGCTAAGAGCATTATACTTACTGTGAGATCAATACTTCTCACAACTAATTACATTCACTTTGTGACAGCTGTGTATGGCACATATGAAGTCGTATTCACTTAATCTAAAAAGGTTCTAAAAGGTCCTCAAGTTTAAGCTAGTCCCCCAGCCTCCCATCAGAGGCCTTAGCTGATGAGCAGCTCCAGAAAGAATTCAACTCATCTTGTAGGCACTTGTCTTAGAATTAAATAAAGCACCCCTAGTAGTATGTTTGCGAATTTGTATGTTATCTGAAGATGATTTTTTTTAATCAAGATTGCAAGAAGAAAAAAAACTTTGCTGCCACAGAAAACTACTCCTATAGATTAAAAAAAACCCCAAAGCTGCCATAATTTTAGGTGATCTACAAACATTCATGAGTCTTTTCTTTCTTTCTTTCTTTTGTTTGGCTGCTTTCCAAAAGAAATAAGCAACTTTCCTTCCCCTTTGCTTTTTCCTTTTCCTGAGTAGGATCAAAATTCCAGTGATGCCAGTGGGAATCCTTCCATTCACCTCAACAGTTTAGGCCTTTTTCTCCTATAACAATCAGTGTCTGCACATTCTTCTTTCCATCCTTTCCTTTGTTTCTACCACATGTCCTTCTTCTACTTCTGTCTCATTCTCTTCTCCTATCGGTCTTTTATATGGTTATTCAGTTACATTTTTTCTTCACATGTATTTGTTGTGTTAGGACCTGATTCAGGAGAGTTTTTATGGTTCCCAACAGGGCACAGACCCTTTCAGTAGGACTCACTCAGGTACCAGGTACAAGAATCTAAAATTGCCATGACCTCATAAGCTGTAGTCTAGGCACGTTCCTAAAATAAGGCTTGTAATTCCTTCTGAGCGTCAGGAGCCCTGCACTTGCATCTTCCACTTTCTGGCATTAATAAAGTACCTTTAAACAAACAGACACACAGCACGAGTTAAGCTCACATCAGTGCTTT
This sequence comes from Pandion haliaetus, assembly GCA_013401275.1. Lineage (NCBI taxonomy): Eukaryota > Metazoa > Chordata > Aves > Accipitriformes > Pandionidae > Pandion > Pandion haliaetus. The sequence goes on along the minus strand of VYZV01026410.1, from coordinate 60,732 downwards.
CACAGAACAAACTACAGAAACTAACTTTCACAGGATCCTAAGTGGAGGGAAATACCCTTCTGCACACTTGATCGTGTACCTAAGCTGCGGCAAGGGTTGTAACTTCAGACATGGCTTTGGGTTTACTGTTTCCTACTGACTATCTTTAGGTAGCTTCTCATTTGGTAGAGAGGGTTTCTGGACTGTTTGTGTTTTGGATCCCACTGCAGGTCATGGGTACCAAAATGCTAGGCACTACAGGTAACTTTCTAACTTGCAGGCACTGAACTTTGTTCAGTCTATCCCTCAAATATATACCAAAGACTCAATTCATGAAGAATCCTCAAGCACATATTCAGTTTTAAACTTTAAGCAAGAACTTAAGTCCAAATGAAGTCCATGTGAAAGACAAAAAATATTCCTGAGTATTTTCTTAAACAGGGTTTAAACTTACACTAAATGTATGACTTCAGAATTCAAGTCCTTAAACTTAGAAGCAAGTGAACAGTTTAGCAAAAAAAAAAAAAAAAAACCAAACAATAAAAATCATTAGAAACCCCAAACACTATTTTCCATTAGGACCATTTCTTGTCTCAGTTAAGCTTTTTTTGCCTTATAAACAGAGAAAAGGGAGAGGAACTTGCCTGAAATTCCTGTTAGTGTTCAGGGATATTACGCAAACAGCAGTCAAAAAATTCTTAAAATTGTGAAGCTCCCCATTTCAGGAGAAAAGCCTAACAAGGAGCGTTCAGGTACTCTGTTACCTACAAAACCACCCATGGGACACCCCCATTTTCACAAGCAAACTTACAAACTGATGAACTGAAGTCACAGAATATCAACAAACGCTGACTGAATTCAACAGTTGCTTGTTTTGAATTAGAAGTTTTACTGCAGAACAGATATATTACACTGAAAATAATTTTTTTAAAAAAGACTAAAATAATGATAAATACATGTCTGAAAAGATGGGAGGGGGAGCGGAGAATCACAAAGCTCACCAATTAGAGAGACATACTTCATAGGTCACTTTGTCCATTCTTACTGGAAGCAGAGTTGTGGCTTCCTTTATATTAGTCTGTCTAGTCTAGTTTATTGAATCCATACTTTATTTTATTTTCTCTAATTTTGAAAACATTTCAGTAATTGTGTTTGCATGTATCAGTATTAACACTATTATTCACAGTATTTTGGATTTTTCCATGTCTCTCCTAATATAGATTCTAACTGACCACATAGCCCTATATGGACGGTAAGGCTTGTTAAAAATAGGAATGTTAATAATGACAGTAAGAGCCTTTGTCACATTTCATTAACAACAATGTAAGTGCACAATAGTTATGACATATTTCTTTTAATCTGTAAATACTGATACATACAAATAAACAATTCTGTTAGGCTGGCACATCTGCAGAACCCTTTTGCTACCATCAGAAAGAACTGTACTAGGAGGCTGCTCTGGAGACGGGCTGAACTGAGCTCCACAGCCCTTGGGCTGTGTCCTGGGTTCAGCTGGGATAGGGTTAATTTTCACAGAAGCCTGGGAGGGGGCACAGCCGGGACACCTGACCTGAGCTAGCCAAGGAGTTATTCCATACCATGTGACATCATGCTCAGTATATAAAGGAGGAGCGGGCTGGTGGGGCGCGCGCGTTTTTTCGGCTCTGGGTGGGAGAAGCGGCAGAGTGTCGGGTTCCGGGTGGTGAGCAGTTACACTGTGTATCACTCGTTTTTGTATGTTCTTTTATTAGTACCGTTGTTGTTGTTGTTGTAAATCCTCTCCTTGTTTTGTCCCAGTATCGGCAGAGATGTTCCTCTCACGTTCCCCAACCCCCACGCTGCCGGTTCCCCTTCTTAAACATGTTCTCCTAGAGGCGCTGCCACCGTCACTCCCCTCCCAGAGGCGGGTCCGACATTTTGGCGCCAGGGGACCTTCTAGCAGCTTCTTAAAGGGGCCGCCTCTGCACTCCCCCTCCCCTGCGACCAAGGAAAACCGTGCCACACAAACCCGTAACAGGCTGCTGAAGGCCAAGGGTAACACGGAAACCGTGCTCTCGGTCTCCAAGAGGCTCTGCTGGCTGTTCTATTTTTGTTGTACCCACTGCCACCTAATCCCTTGGATGGCACTTAAGACAGACTTGCCTGCTCTCTTAGCCAGCATTGCAGTTCTTGTGATTGCAACCAGAAAACAAAGAGGACACCAAAAGAAAAGCAGTGGACAAAACCAAGAGCAACATGAATTGAAACTAACTTGCAGATTGTTTTTTTCCTTACAAATGAAACACTGTAACTGAAAACTAAATGGTTCCAAATGACTGTCCTCTCTCACACTTCTAACAATTTCCTAAATATTTTAAAACAAGTCTGTCAGCTATATGTATACAAAAAAACCCCCCATTGATAGGTGTCAAAATTCCCACCTCTGTAGCCCTAGAAACTTCAGAATAAACTCAAGCTGATTGGTTAGTGTGCATATTTAAGTTCTTACCTTATCTTTTGTTAAAGCATGTTTCTTCACAATTTTGGGTTGATTATTCAGTGTAGTGATAGAAGAACAGTTATACTGACCAAGATCTGCCTCTTGCACACTTTTACCTTTACCTGTTCTTCCCAAAGGCACAGGTTTTGCAACCTAAGAAATTAGACAGGAAATTAGGAAAGGAAATATGCTGATTTTGTATTCCTTTGCAACCTACAGAAAAGATGAATGTACGTGAGTTTTTTTCCATTACTTTAGAAAATAGTGGCCTACATAAATCCAATTAACTGGCCCCTGAATTGTGGTATAAGACTACTTTCTAATTTTATTTATCATAAACTCACTATCAACATCTCTGAAGGATCAACCAGGAGCCAAAAGAAATAGGAATGATACAAAATTCCTGTACAGAATACATACCAAATAATCTATTCTAGTACTGTATAAGCACATCCGTAGGTATACGAGATGTGAATTTATCAAAGGGGACATAGCTCCCCGTAAGTCAGTCTCTGGTGCAGCCTACCACCTTATGACGTGATGAAGGAGCTGCCACACATCCCCCATCACGTTAATGGCAGCAGCATATCTAGACTACAAAAGAAAGAGACGACCATAAAGTAATGCATGTCCTCAAGTGCAGTGATTGCTAAAAGCCAGGAGATCTCTCTCTCAGACAGAGCGCACGAAGTTCCCGTGTTACACAAGTGAGCCAGGAACACAGGGGTCCAGATACTCAAAATGCTATTAAAGCTTTAACTCCCACCAGACATCTGCTCTCTATGCAGCAACAAAGATGAAGAATTTATTATGAACAAAACTGGTGTTTGGAGAAGAGTACATTTTTACAGGATTAAATATTACACTAAATACTCTCCCTTAAATATACATGAATACATGCAAGATGGGGGAAGAACCACTCCCAGCTCGCCCTGCGCCCCCCCAACGAAAACCCCAAGTCCCACAAAACCAGAGTATATGCCTTCAAAGGTACACAGTTCCTCTGCAGCTAATGGAGGCATTCTCTGAAATGCTGAAAACACCAGAATAAATATATTCAAAGTCTATCCATTTTTACAGTCTCATCCCATAGGTGCACTTCAGCCCAAAGGACTCAGGTTCTCTAGATGCAAACGAATAGGCTAGAATCTAACTTTCTGGACCTTAAAAAAAAAGTTTGTAATTATTCTGTTCACATAAGTATATACTAAAACTACTACTAAATTAACCTAATATCACATCTACATACACTGTAAATTACTATGGTTATTTGTTCCAAGTTTGGGCTAATTTGAAAATATATGCACTTATGACATTGTCTATACATATATAAATAAAATCATATAATGAACAGATGTATGACAGTACATGTATTTATGGACAAGCATACATCTTTAGGCTTGAAATCAAAACTGTGTGTATACACATAAACATCTTCATAAAGGTATGAAAAAACAATCCACTGGAACCAATAGTTATTTATCACATATTCTGTTTCTTACCCTCTCCTCTATTATAGGAAGTGAAAGATCAATGAAAGGTTCTTTTACTGTTGAAATCTTGAAGAAAAAGAGAAAATTACTATTAAATGCAAAGAACATTATATGGGTTTAGCACATAGCGTTCTTTCTTAATCAAATTATTATCAGAAACTATACAAAAAGCTAATTAGTTACAAGATGTATCAAACTACAATGAAGAACTTTCCACAAACATCTTTTAATTTATTTTAAGTTAGCTCTGGTTTTCTTTCTAACACTGCACAAAATTTCAGCATACAGACATAAAGGGCAAGGCCATTCTTCTGGGCACGAACTGGACCTAGAAGCAGGGTGGTGCTCAGTTTCTCTGAGCTCCAGACAGATTTTCAAGTCATATGGGCCTTCTAGATGGTTCAATTCTGCAGAAAGCTAACTTTAGAGTTTCCTGATCGTGGACACTTCTGCACAGGCATTTGACCTCGTATACTGTTAAGCAGCAAGGAGGGGTTAATGACAGTTAGATGACAGGTTCTAACCTGATGCTCTCGGAAAAGATTAAGTCAAGCTTACTGGTTACAGCCAAAAGCTTTATTAGAACTTTTCACACCATAACATACACTAGTAATTGTTGAAATAAATCCAACTACTGGGGAAAAAGGGATTGAAAATAAAACAACCTTCTTTTCTGTACTGAAGTTTTATTTTGCTGTCTATAAGCCGTATAAAATCTAAGCTGTAACTGGAAATGTCTGGCAAAGCATACCTAAAGACATTCTCTCTCAGCACTTTCCATCTGCCTTTATGACTAGAACATCTCATCCAAGCCTGTTCCTTAAGCTCTCTCCCTTGCTGTTCTCAAATTCCTTCTGAAACTGACTTATCTTACCTCTGGAAAGACTGAAAAACAAGGCCTATAAAAAAAAAAATCACGCTGTACATGTGAGTTACTGAACACAAGTCATGCCCTCAGTTACTGTCATTGCTGCCCTTCTCTTATATTTGTGACCCTATCTTCCACCTGCGACATTTGATATGGACTGTAGGTTTATTTTTACCTGTTGTACGAGAGTCTCAGCGTGGTTTAGGTTCCAGTAAAGCAATAAATGAGATCAAAACTATTATAACCATGATGACTGACTGCCTGATGAGTGATGTTCAAACAGGGGTTCCTCTAAAGAGTGAGTTTGCATGAACAAACATTAGTCAAAAATATCTTTGCCAATGCAGGCAAGGGAAAGCAAATGCTAAACTTCCTCAAAGGGCTACAGCTAGCAAATTCCTGAGTCCTGTGCAGGCAGAATATAAAAATCCAGCAAATATAAATGACACACAAAAAACATACAACCTCTATTTTTTATATTGTCAAAGTTCTTCATTGATACTAGTAGCACACTGAAGTGTAATCTACACACCACACACAGGGAAGTTTACTGGCACTGCAGGACTGTGTTTAATTATTCAGACTGATTGATTTTACTTTATCTCTATAATATGAAATACAATGTTTTAAATCAAACACAAATGTAACATTCAATTAGAAAAGTCATGCAAATAAGATTTTTCTCTTCCAAGGTTAAAGAAAATTATAAGATAATGGAAAGCATTTATGATGAAATGTCAGTAATATTAATTATGGAAGGAATATGCTGTTCATTAGGTTTACTACATTAATTATCAAAAATACTTGAAGGAAAAAATAATTTTAGCATTTCCCCGCTCATACTAATTCAAAGTAATTCAAAGTAAGTAATTCCCAATTTTCAGGTATATCCCAGCAGAGCAGGCAGGAGGATTTATGTTTTAAGATAGGTAGGTGTTTTAAAAATATCAAATAAAATTGGGGTGTAACGCAGATAATTACAGAATTTGGAACCTCCAGCCTTAAGTTAGATGTAAAATCAAGCCCAGTACTTGAATCCTTTTTGAATTCAAAGGACCCCTTGTCTTAGGTTTGGGAGGATAATGCTTTAAAGAAGGAATAAATCATTTTAAATGAGAGACTTTCAATAAAGTCTTGTTTTGACAAACAAATAAACAAGTATAAAAATTGGCAATACAATTTTATACTTTCAAGACAATGTAATCAAACCAGTATGTGATCTATTCCACATCAAACCAAATTCCAGAATACCTACATTTTCACATTCCTCACACATGACAGTGCTAGTCAATTCACCAACAAAGATCCTATCTATGAAGTTCATCTTCACACCCTCTCTTCCATATGCTGAAAAAACATTGCCTTTTTTAAATGTGAAAAATAACAGATCCAATGCCACACTATAAGTACAACAAAATTCTAAAACATATTATGAAAGCACAATTTTTAAACATATTCAAAACATTTTGAACACAATACAATAACTAATACATCATATACTGTATTATCTCAACATTTTAAAATACTTTAGTGAGACGGTTCCCTTTTATCCTTCCCCTCCCCACCTACTGTAACAGAATAATACTACTGTGTCTCTCAAGAAGAAGCCTTTTAAATCTCAAAAATTTCTTTTGAATACATAATATTGTGTTGCTTTGATATAGATGCTAGGGTAGCCGACAGGTTGTCACCCTTTCTAAGTGTTTTTTGAAACTATAAAACTCTAAAAAATGAGACAAAAGTGTGTTCTAATATGTCTCTATGCCTCAGCTGTTGTGGATTTGGGAAGGGTGACTTTCGAAACAGCTTAATCACTATTAAGACATTAATTAAAACAAAATCCCCCAAATTAGAACTTTTGCATAAACATATGAACAAAAAAATTAATTAAAAAACTCTTGTTTTAAAAAAACATGCCTTCTTTTGAAACAGCTTCCTATCTTGGCTTTGTAATCATCTTTTAGAGTGCTCACAGTGCCAGCCAACTGACAGAAATCAGTTTTATTTATGGAAAGTGGCCTCTCTGAGCAACACAATAATTTTGGCTATATAACAAACCTGAAGACGCAGCAGGCTATTTTAGAAAACAAAATTAAATTCTATCTATCATTAAAAGAGGCATTATTAATACAGTGGAAGCCTTTATCCTGGATACGAAGATGCAAGTCCGCACATACTAAACTCTCTAAGCTTTAGTACACACTAGATGGCACTAGAATAATGCATAATACGAGTCTTGTAACTACAGTACTTCTGGACTGCTGTTTGCAGTAGTCAGTTTTGAAGAAACTGGTATTTAAAAACTTGTGCATTTTAAAAAGTTTTCAATAAAGAGTTGCATACCTTTGACTTTTTTTCTAGTTTCTTCATCTGCCGTCTTAGTAGTTGGATTATTAAATGCTTTTAAGATACCAGTTTGTATACGCTATAATTAAAAAAAAAGCAAACACCTTTAGCAAGTATTTTAAGTGTAAACATTCTAAAAAACATTAATATGTGATTATATTTTATCTACTCTTATTTCCATAAAATAAGCATAATTTAGTATTTTAAAACTACTGTTGTTACTCACTAACAGTGTCAAAACTACATGAGCTTAACTTTAGGAGGTAATCATCCAAAAATTTCCTCCCCTTAAAAAGGGGAGCCATTGTAGAGCACTCGACAGGTTATCAAGAAACTAGGAGATTTTCAGTGAACAAATACTATCCATTTTTTCCACTGTTGTGGGCTGGGGGGAATATACTGAAGAATGGACTATTACTGATTGACTAGGATACAAAATACTTGAAGGCAGCTAAGTATCTTTTAATAGCCAGACTTCAATGACTCCGGCCAGTATTTCTATTACTTCTGTTTATTTTCTAACACTGCACATTTCAGAGTTATGTTAGAAAACCTTAGGAAAGATACAAAATTTTTTATGAATCCATGTAACTGTCATCAACATTTGCTCAAAAAATCCTAAAAACTACATTTTTGAAAGAAGAATCAGAAAGAAGCAAATTCATACATACAGGTGAGCTATAGCTGCACCTCAAGACAGGGGATGCTTCCCCCTCATTTCTCAGTTGCCCTGAGATGCTGTATTCCTGAGGGGTGTACCCTGGCAGCAGAACTGCACAGGCTGGTACAAAAGGCAGCTGAGCCCAACCTTGACATGCTGTGGAGAGGGAAGCCAGAGGAAGAATCAGGTCCCCTGACAGGGAACACTGTAGCGTGCATGACCCATGTTTCCCTTCTCCCTGGCAAATGTACTTGCTCTCTAATCCACAAACTCTAGTAACACGTACGAGCCTCCTGTGTCGGTGTGCGAATGACATTTGTAATTAAATGTGTCACTGAAGTCACACTTAGAGCAAAGTACCATTCTAGAGACAAATGGCGATACCAAACCTTCTGCAAGTAACTCAAACCCTATGTCCTAACAGGAAAAGAATAATAAATACCTCTTGTTTGCAGGCAGCAAAGTACACTTTCGAGCCATACATTACAAAAGTGTTAGGATGACAGACAGCGTCGGAGGTTTGGTTTCCAGTTCAGGCACCCATCAGACCAAGTCACACTCCTACCTTATGAGTATGTGACCTGGCTTGTGAATTAACTCCCGCTGCCCCAGCTCAGCTTTGTTCATCTTAAAGCCAACAATATACTAAGAGGGACTAATCAATAGGTAATTCATGAAGTTGAGCACCATAAATGGGTTTAGGGCCATAAGCAACCCTTTTGTTGGGATTAGCGCGTTGAACCATTTATTTAGGTCAAAGAAAGACATAGTCTTTGAATGGGCAGGGTGCTGTGGACAATGGCAGCAGACATTAATCAATTAGCAGCAGGGTTCAGCCACTTCAGGCCCCGGTGTGAAACCATCTCCGGCCCACATTGCTTGAAACAGCAGACGCTATGTCATCTTTACTGTAGTACAGACAAGGTTTTATCTTAAAAATCCACTTGTGTACATACACACTTTCTAACTTTTTTTAACAGGGATAGGAAAAAGTTCAACGCTGGTATCGGATACAAGATACAAAACCACAGAGAAGAGGCACAGGTGTAATGTGATTTTTTTTAGTTCCTGTAACTAGTGCCATGTTACGTATTATATGTATTTCTCATCAAAACTCTTGGGGTTTAAAAACAATTCATCCCGATAGGGATAGGGAAGCAGGGACGGCCGCGTTCAGCTCTCTCACAGGTGGATGGCAAAGCAGCAGGCTGCCCTTTCAGCAGGGCTGTTCCCTCTTCCAAGGCTAAAGTTTAAAAGCGGCGTGAAAGAGAAAGGTTAGGGGCTGCAACCCCTGCTGCAGGATTCTGGTGGCAGACCCGTCGCTGCAGGCTGTCCCCAGCCAGAGCCCGCGTGCTGCTGGGCTCCCACAGCAGGCAGAGCTGCTCCTGCCTGTGTCTGGCCGGCACGGTGGCCCAGCCTGACGTTTGCCATTTTGTCACGCCATCTATGGACCCAAAACATGGGATAATTAATGAAAAAAGAAAAGAGATGTCCGTGGCGGAGCAGCCCAAGGTGATAAAGATATGTCTGCAGTAATGCCCCATTAGGGCAGCAGAGGGGTGTAATTGCAGGGCAGGGGGGGACCAACCTCTCCCTGCCTGGTGACGGGCAGCAGAAATACTGCCCGAAAGGTCACTTCAAATTCTCACCATCTTCCATTACTCTTTTGTGGTAGCTACTGGAGCTGTCACTGGTCTCTAATAATGATTCAAAAGGCAAATACAAATGCAGGTTATCATAAAGATGGCACATTCACTGGTGAAACAGGAGATTGACTTGAGGGGAAAGAGCAATCACCCACTGGAGAAAAAGCTTAGTAATAATCCTGCTTTCAGGTGAATCCTCATTTGTGAAACAAGTATCGTTTCCACCTTTTATTACATGAAAATCAACAAACAGTAAAATTTCCCTCTACTGCAAAAACATGACAACTGTTTTCTAACTGAAGTCAGCTACTGTTGTGTGCCCTGTTCAACATGTAATTTTGTAAGCGTGACAATGTCAACGTTTAGCTGTTTCTCCCTGTAGTTCAGTTTTGTTTATGATCAAGTATACTGCTGACAAGACCAATATATATTAATATTTTGGTAGGATGGAGACTTGTTCAGCTCTACTCTAGTGCCAGGAACTGGGCTCAGACACAGCTTTACATCTTATCTGCAAGATAATTCAGCTCAGGATCATGACATTCATCACATTACTAAATGAGAGGGAAGAGGAAGTACACTGGTCAGTACAAGATTTAAGGCCCTGCCTTTGAGGAGACTTAGAAAAGGCTATTTATCAAAATATCATCCAAAAAGAAGGTTCCAAGACTAAGTCAGGCAGATGAAATCAGATACGGCCAAAATAGTTCAAGCAAGCACACACTTTCTTGCACTCAACAATGCGAAAGGCAGAAATAACGAAGGAAAAGAAACAAAAATACCCCACCCAGAGACATTTTTAATAGAATGTAACTGCTTATATACTTAGCATTCTTAGATGTAGACTTTAAGTAATGAAAAGCAGTACCTTATTTATAAAACAAGTAGTTCTTCACACTTTCAAGAGGTACAAGAAATTTTGCAGGATTTTATTCTTGTCCTTTTTTTCTTTTTTTCATTGAACTAGATTTCAATGGAAATTGTGGGCAGGCCCACAGCTAGGAGCTTCTAATTTCTTTCCCAAAGTTTTAAAATGCACTTTGTCAGCTAAATCAGAGGTCCTACTTCTACTTTCTTGATTCCCCAGAAGTCCTTTTTTTTTGATCCTTTTATTTTTTTTTTAATAAAGGCAAACAATTCAGATTCCTAAAATTATCATGTTCTACTTACCATACTCTACTGCTGACTGAAACTTTCATTCCAATCAGCAATTTTAACATATCAACATGAACGTAATTAAATCGTCTTTCAAAAAGTCATTTTTCTCAAGATAACAAAAACAGCCACTCTTACTTCATTAAGTAGATCTTTAGAACACTGGGAACACGAAGAACATTGAAGCAATGACTCGTAGTTCACTATACAAATAAGATCCTTAAAAACACGCACAAAGACATTACCTTTGTTTCTTCAATCCTCATCGCATCCAACAGATAGTGCAGAAGCTCCTGGCTGTCCTGCTGCTGGAACCCCTTAAATCGAGGAGCCCTATGAAAGAAGCAGTAAGGAATTTAAATTTACCTTGGGAGGTTCTTAATGAGACAATGTCTACATCAGACTCTTGTTGGATGCCAGGGGTACAAATAGGTACAGTCCCTGCTGGACCTCATGGGGCTTTAGGAAGCTCCTGGTGTGGCAGCAATTACACCAACAAGGCTGCACTTTAACCCTAAGGGGTACAGCTTGACTGAAATACAGCTTTGCCAGTAGAGCTTCATCCATGCTAGCAGCATTTTGCTGACAGACTACACCAGCACTTCTGTATCGCCAAACAGTCCCAATGTTACGGAGGAGAGGGAAAGAAGATTTTCAAAGTGCTTAACCTCCCTCCTGGTAACTCATCCTTCTCTACCAAGAAGAAATCTCAAATGTGCATAAAACAGTTTCTGTATTGGAAACCAGAAACAGCACTATAATCTGAACCGAAAAAAGATGATCTTGAAATGCAAGGGAAGGCCCAAGGCTGTGCATCAAACAAGAACTGCGGGTCAGAATCCAAATGAGAATTTCTTAATGTCTTAAACAGAAGTGTACATAACCATCTCTTCCAAATGTCTCTACGGTCAATCAATCCAGTAATCTGCAGCTTACTGAACTGAGTGAACTGTCCATGAGAAAGATGGAAAATGCCCTAGAAATACGTAACATCACATAGCATATGAATTTCAAATGCTATTAAAGAAATATAAGAGAAAACTGTAATAATAGGATACTCTGATATATATAATTTACACTCAGGTAAATTCAATCAGGTTTTATTTATGCTAGATTTCTTCAATTAATATTACAGCTATAATATGACAGAGGATTTCCATTCTAAGAGTATCGCTAAGAGAAAAGCCGGGGTTTGGGGCAGGTTTTCCTGGTAGAAAGAGTTAATCACTCTTCCGTTATCAGGAAAGAGTTATTTTTATACTTGCTTCACAAAACCTTTTAGCATCATGAATTATCAACTCGCACCATATCCGTATCCAAACTTCTGTCCTACAGTCTAACAAACTGCAATATTTCCCATCTGAAATTCATATTAAAACATGCAGTATTACCAGAGGCAAATGAAACACAACTTTGTACCTAAAATGGAAAGAGCCTGAAACTGATGAGACACTCTCTTCACTGTTATTTTGACTGAGATAATGTATTTGAATCCAAAAACTATCAGATTTGAAAAGGCAGGTAATAAATTGGCTACATATTGTCTGATTTTTTTTCCCCCAAAGCCACTTACGGGAATTGTATACCCAACTGGTTTTGAGAGCAAAAATATCTGAGATGACAGAGGTTGAATTTTCACAAGTCTTCTGCACAAATCAAAGGAACCTTCCTGATTCACCTATCAAAACAGCCAAATATATCAAGTATGTTGCTCCTAGTGCATATTGAATATAAAAACATTACAAATTCTAGCTTTTTTGCAATTTCTGAGTACACAAAAACAAGTTATCTGGACAACCCATGGAAGAACATAAAGTATCCACACTGTTACTGTGATTTAATATCACTACATTTCCTACCACCATTAGTTTACTTTACTAGTATAAATAGCCAGCATTAAAAAGAAAATCCTGGTACAATGCTCATTTCTCACACTATCCAAGTTTAGAAGACGGGGGATAGTGTGGTCCATCTCATCAGAACTTTATAACGCTTGGTAAAATCTCTACAAGTCTCATTTCCATGCTGCATCCGTAAGCACGGGTGGCAGATACGCCAGCCCCAAACCCACCAGTATAGTTCCTGCATGGCAGCCCCCTGTGGGGATATCCCTCGCCATCCCCGAAGCGGCAGCAAGCAGCATCTTGGGCTGAGCAGGTGAAGTGGCCTGCAGGAGAAAGCCACGAGGCTGCAGCTCTCCAGCTGTGATTTTGTTTGAGGTGAGTGATAAGCACTTCTTGTATAACCATGTGCCACAGCCCTCCTGTTTACAATAAAGTTGAATGAAGGAGTGTTTTTTGTTTTGTTTTTGAGATCCACATGAGCTAAAAAGCATTAGGGCTGCAACTGAAAAAGATACTGTTTCTGCATAAATAATACCATCATTACCTTTTGGATGTGCGATACCAAATGACTGTCTGAAATTCCCAGGCTACAAGCCCCACCTTGTAGAATAATATATACTGGCTACTCAGGTTAAACAGAGATCTAAATCACCAAAGACTGCAACAGCTTCTTTAGGAAAAAAAAAATATCAGTGTACTTCCAAACTTTTCATCTCTATAAGTTAAAAGTCTCAAAGGAAAGGGTTTACACGCCTTAGAAATTACACATCTGATGTTGCCCTTGTCCTCTCAGACTACACCATCCTTTGAGCTGTCCTCCTCCGTGGTGTCTGGCTACAGCACCAGCAGAGACGAGCCAGCTTGTGAGTCAGCCCAAGGATGCAGAAGGGACACTGGCGTTGGCTGCGTTCGTACCGTTGCACTTTATTACACAGGACAAAAAAACCCCGAAGGTTCCACAGGAAAGGCAATTCTTTTTTTAGTATTTTTGGACCACCAGCAGCATCCACATGACCCTCATAAGCCAAAAGAGGAAAAACATCTGTTTCAGGCTACACTACCATTTACACTAGTGGTGTTTTAGCCAACTGGACAGCGGTAACGTTGCATCTGTTCATAAGACAGCCATTCAGTAGTCTCAATCACTGCTATTCAAAAACTAGATTCCTTTTTTCACTACTCACAGCATCTAAATGCACTCTAAAAATACACTCTAAATATCCTATTTTGCAGGCATAGATTACACAAAAATTACAAAATGCACTTATGAATACATAGATAGATACTTAAGGTGCTATCCTTACTAAGATAACCATGGCTAGAAGGCTTCTATTGCAAACAAATTGGATCTCCAGCTTCTTGCAACCCCAAATGAGACTGTAAATATTCACTAATAACATATTTCTACTCACATTAACTATAACTTACTGGCCAAACCATACCTGTCTTTCCAGGCAAGTTACCCTTTAGATCTTTAATTACAGTCTTGGACCAATTAATCTAAAATGGGAGTTGAAAGGGTGTCTTTTTGTACTTCCAGTAATGCCACCAAATGGCAGCTGTGACTCTCACTGCAGACTGAGAAGAGCACATGCAGGTGTAACCATGTGCACCCCTTCCAAAATCTAGCACAAGAGACAACTGGCTGAGCAGAGCTCAAACAGGAATTTTATTAAACTGGAAGAACAGCCAGGAAAACCAACCACTTACTTGGTTACTCAATTTTATTAAACACGTGTTGAGCCAGTTTTCATTTTCAGTCTCAGATTGCGTGCTCTGGCTAACCAGTACACCGAGCTGTAAATACATATCAGTATCTTCTCCAGGCACAATGATCTTACTTGCCCAGCCATGCTCTTCAGCTGTTCTAGGGTTCCTGAAGATGCAGATTCTTTCCCACTCATACACTAGAGCTGCTCAGGTTTGCCTTGGAAGTTTGTGTTCGTGGATAGGAGAAATTAAAGGTGATCAGAAAACGCACCAGACGTGCAACGTGCCTACAACAGTAAAACTTAACGCTGGGCAAGATGTCAAGATGCCAAGTTAGGGCACAGCAGCCCTGGGCTACAGGCAGGACAGCGATACAAGGGTCTCAGTTTTGAACTGCTTGCTGGAGGCACTTTGGGATGTAACCGGAGAAGGATCTAAGGTGACGGGGCATCTAAGGTCAGTGCCCAAAATTAAGTGGAATAAATCCAGACCTGCATATGCAGAACAACATGTTGACATTTACAAATATGATACTTTCACATTTGTACTTTGTGTCTACTTTTTGACGCAAAGTTAACAATATCCCTAGTTAAAAATGATTTAATGATGCTGCTCAACTATGAGGTTTACTATAAAATCTAGAATCGGCAGAGTGGGTGATTTTTTTTAAGCATTCTTTTTAAAGTCAAATTTTTTTTGCATATGCAGGTCAACCTTAAAAATTAATTTCAAATTTTTTAAAAAATCAATTAATTCAAATTTTAAATACTCCTCTTAAAAATTAAAAATTTTGGTTTAATATTATTAAAATGCAATTTTTTGCTTCTATTAAAATCAAATGTTTTATTTCCAAATAATTTGATTATAAAAACCAAATACATTCTGAAAAGCACTGAACCTTTATTTTTGATCCAATAAAACACTCAATATATATTAAAGAAATAAATAACATATGTACCTGAATGCACGTTTACATGCATGCACAGTTTCACTTCTCAATTTGCTAAAACAGTTTTCTGATAGTTTCTTTCATTGAATGGCCAGCAATCTGAAAGAATCTTTTTTTTTTTAACTCAGATGCCAAAATCAGTTCAATTCTGAGAAACCTAGTTAGCTAGCCACAGTATTATCATTAGTTTTATTTATGAGCAATTTGTTTTCCTGAGACAGTGAGAATCAATGAGTATATTCAGCCTATCTCCCCCAATACAGGCACATTAATAGCTCCAGTGTACAGCAAGAAAACAAATCTTGCATATACACAACCTGGATCTTGGTACTAATAGGGTTGGTTTGTTTGGGGTTTTTTTGTCCACAGAAGCAGAACCACTGTAAGAGACATTCTAGTAAAAAGGAAGAAAATTAATAATTACTTGACAAAGAAGCAAGCAAAAACTCCATCACTGTTACAAGAGAGGTTTTTTTCATTGTAGGCACCTCGCAGAACGAGATCATCAATGCAAATCAGAAAGAAGCCCCACACATACCTTTTGTTCCTGTTTATGGTTTGCAGTGTAAGCTTCCACTGATGAACATACAATAATCATTTCAGATTAAAATTAATTTACTAAATTATTATTTCAAGGGAAAATAGTTTACCCGTACATTCCATACAGTTTTATTAGCTTAAATGAAAGGGGGAAAAAACGAACTCAGCCATGGCATTTTTTTGTTTCTCTTAGTCCTTCATTTTACTAGCATACAGAGCATCTATGAGGACAAGATTATTTAGGCTTCTCTGTGCTCATACTAAATCCTCTTCCAACCTCACATAAATCTACACACTTCAATTTTAATAGCAACAAGGATGATGGGAATGTAACAGCTACTGCTTTAAAAGTGAAATGGCAAGGAAAGTGACTTGTAAAGATGCTATGTAAGATTTGAGTCATTTACTTGGACTGACAAATGATGTCATTGTTAACACTGCTTAACATGTAGTTAATCTGTCATTCATGTACACGCATGCTATGTAATGTTGTATATATTCTAAATATCTGAAGTTCTGTGGAAAAACCTTTGAGATTAGTGCATTTGTTTTGGAGGTAAGCCACAAAGGAAAACCAAAAAACAACAATAAAAAAAGAGGAGGAAGGGAGGGAATTTCACATCACACAATTAATTTACTGGGAACTTCCTACACTTAAAAACCCCAGTGTTAGGGAAAAAAAAAGGAATTAATCCATGCTGATACACAGAAATCTGACAACTAAAAGATGTGCGCTCTTGTCTCCTTGAAAATATGCTTCAAGCAAGATCCTTGGCAAAAGTGGGGGACTTGGAGATGGTTGGTTGAGTTGACCGCTCACAGATGTGCTGACATATGGAAGCCAGTGCCAATGCGATACAACCTGTTGTACAGTGTCAGCAGGATAATGACAGAACAGGTTGAACTCCTGCTAATGGCCATAAGTGGTGAAGGACAACTGTGACATCTACATGCATACTACTTATCTAGCCTCTCATTACTCATCTGGAGACCAGTTATAATTGCTTGACTGTCAGTTAAAGAAACACTTTTCATGATGATCTACTTCTAGAATGTTTTAATAACAAAGCCTACATAATAACATAATTTTTAAAAGAAAAAACCCCACAGTTCTCTAAACATTAATACATTTAATTCCTATAATTTGAATTCCTATTCATTTGAGGGAAATTAAGCTATGCTTCAAAAGCAAAACTGGCGTACAATTACAGTCATTCAGTCATACTGCACAGAACTGCCATACCTTTATGTCTCTAATAAACATCCTCTCCAAAATCGTCCTTTCAATAATTACTATCTTTGAGCAGAAGATAGCCTAATACCTCGGAAAACTTTAGAAACAATAACAAGTGCTTGGAAACAGAATATAGAACATGCTATATGATTTTTTTCCAGCAGTGCAAAATGCAGAGGAACCCCTCTAATACTGCAGTACACTGTAAAGAAGCAAAGTAAAATGTTTACTTAATGTCAGCCTGAGAGAAGAAATTTTGCTTATCTGCAGATGAAGATGTTTATCTCTCAAGACTCATCAGTCACCAATGAAAGCTACAAAAAAAGCCTGCGAAGGGCCAGTTTATAAAAGTTACCACAATTCACAGGACTTAGGTTTCCCAGTGACACTACCAAATACCTATTCACTGTCATTATAGAACAGCCAGACTGAAAAGTTTTGTTCTTCCTAAAGCAATCGTTCTCATTAGTGATCCCAAGTTATATGACAGAAAACAGAGCAAAATCCTACATCCCTGTGATTAATCTTTTCTCAAACCTGCTCCACAGATGTAGGAGTTCTGCTACGACAAGGTGCTTGGTAGGAAAAAACCCAACCAAACATGGAGTTGCCCCCACATGTAACTAACAAATAATACCAGACATGCCTGTCCTATCTCCTCTGGACGTGCTGGCTGCTTTCTTTCATCTTTTTCTGTCTCACCTTCCCCCAAAAGAGAAAATGAGGCACCATCACTTTCTTGTGATGCACCAGATCTCCGGTACCTGAGCAAAAAGCACTTGTTAGAAGTAGCTCTCAATGGACAGAATAGCTGACATGCTACAACAGAGCCATATCCTGCTTGACTGTCAGAGGGAAAATATGGCTCTTTTTACTCAGTAATGGAAATATCTGTCTGGGGAAATTTCTTCCTACCAGCTGGTAGCTTAGTGAAGACCTTTATGCATGAGGTCTTGCATCCCTATAAAAAAAGTTTTCTCTTTGTATGGACATCCAATTCTTCTTTCTTCCTTTAAGTGCTGCTAAGATTTTCAACAGCGCTCTATGACAGCAAGTTCCACAGGTTAGCTCTATAAAATGTTAAAAAAAACCCTTTTTCTTCCCCTGGCTCTAAATCTGTTGCCTTTCAGTTTCACAGACAGTTCCCTGCACTCTTATGAGGGCAGTTAAATAAGCACAGCTAATTTATCTTCTATCATTTATTATCTTCTCTTGCTGTCATGCCTCCTTTTCATGTCCGCTCCTCCCTAAACTCCCAATATTCAAGTCCCTCTTGATGTGAAGGCTTCCTATTTTTGTTACCTCTCCCTAAAGCTCCAATCTGGCTTTATCTTATAATGCTCTATTCTGGTTAACATTAACATTGCTACTGAGGATACACCTCCAATGTACCTAATGAAATTACTGGTTTTCTCCTTCATTTTATCTACAAGCATTGCTTATGTAGCTCAGCAATACCACACACATTGCAAATACTTGTGTTGTCCAAAATGCTGCACACGTCTTCCTTCTGAGTAGAAGAAGTGAACACAAAACTCACGAACAAGTGCAGATGATTCCTCTACTTTGCACTCATAAACCTCATCCATCCAGCTTTGTTAACTTGTTCCTAAAATTAAAGAAACTCTGACAAAGTTAACCGAAATAAAGACATGCAATCTCTCATCTGCTGCTGCATGGAAAAGATTCAATCTCCTCTGTCAAGAGAGCTCCTGAACATGACGCAGCACCATCAAGCAAGGCACATGGAGGCACGACAGGGACCCAAAATAATTCTTCACAATCAGTCAAGGAAACATCAACTGTGTGTTCTTCTGCTATTATCTTTAAATGGTAAAAGTCAAATGGGAAAAATAAGCAAGTTGGAAATCTTTTCTAAAAAGAGATTTTTCTCCACAGCAATATTATTTTAAAAGAAAAGGATCAAAAAGACTCCTAATTAATGAGAAAAATCCTGTTTCCTTCACCCCCTAAATCTTGTACAACATTATCTCAGTTTCCCTTAGCATTTCCTCTCAGAAGTTATAAATGTGGAATGCTCCAAGCATTGTTTAGGTTTCCCAAAACTAATCAATATTCCTAACTGCACATGACCTCCATTCTGTCAGTCCCACCTCTGTCTTGAGTTCTACTTTCTGCACCTGAGAAGGAAGGATGAATACTCCCTGGGGAGGGAAGACCTATGTATGTTTTGTGACCACCAATAAAATCTTTGTTAGGCGAGTATTTTTTCCTGCATGTTAATGTAGCAATATAATACCCCTATAAATAATTATTTGGTGGAGGTTTGAAGCAGCTAAATTCTGTAACCACTTCCTGGGCTCATCGCTTATATGCTGCAACATTTACTTGCTACACAAATCTAAGCTTTCTTCCACCAATAAAATTATTCAATCATAACAAATAAAGGAAGTAAAATTTATGTTCTCTTAATACATCAGTGTTGCATTAGTCACTAAGTCTCCAGATAAGTCATAATTCTGCAGTCCTGATATTCAGCATAGTGGAAAACCAACAGAAGGGCCCTGTAGCTATGCTCACAATCTGTCCTTGCAAAACATCTGACAGCTGCAACACTAACAAAATTAACAGTGGATGAATTAGTACCAGACGCTAAACAGTTGCTATAGAAAGACTCATCCATTTCTTTTCTTCTCTCCTTCTTCAACCTGGCTACCCCACCACTTGATAAAATTAACACTCAGTATCATTTTTTCTTTTGTTATTTAATAAAAAAAAAAAGCACCACAAATACCCTTTCATACACAAGATGATGAACTTCATGCCATGATCTCCCTAGACTCTTAAAGAAGCAGTTTGCAGTTGAAAGGACTGTGTCCCAGTTCTCTTACTGCTTCTGAGCAGCAAACGTGCATCCACTTGCAGAGTTTCTCACTTGCAGGTTTTGGGATCCCACCTGGTGCTGTGACAGAGCTACAGCTGAACAAGGCAGCGCCTGCTCCCTTTCTTTATATGCCCTCTGCCCACACCTAACTGCATTCCTGTGTGCCTTTGCCCGCTACTTTTAGCTCTTCCTTTCTTCCCTGCCTTCTTAGGTCTTCTTTCACTAAGCACTTTTCAGTTTTTGAGTAAGGATGCCCAGTTCAAATGTGAGCATTCAAACTCTTGCATAGTGCAACATCTGAAGCAGGTGGAGTCCTGGAGTCCTACAGGAACATCAAAAAAAGCAACTCCAGACATCAAATTCACAACTGTTATTCCAGCATTGAACTGGAAATTAGGGCAAGTGTTAGGTGTTAAATTATACAGCCACCTTTACTGTATCTTGCATCAACTGATCCAACATGAAAATATGTCATCATTCAGCTAGGAGATTAAAAAACAAAAAAATGCCCAAACTCATCAATACTAATTTAATCAAAATTTATATATATTTTTATATATATAATCCAATTGTGTCATCAGGGAAAAGCAACCATTCTTAAAGGATCAGCCTTCTGCTACACATGAGAAAAATGTTATTAGGAAACCGCTGTGTTACTTTTTGGCTAGATAGCATACTATAACAGTCCTGACAAGTAGATAGATCGAAGTATATAAAGAACAGCAGCATACTATCACCTGCTGACAGCTTCAGCATTTCAACCATTCATGTTTGTAAGGAGCCTCGCAGGATTTGGAAGTGACTATACTAAGTATTACGTAAAACATCTATATTCTGCATGACCACTCAGTGTGCGTGTCCCTGTTTGCAAGCTACAAGCAGCTATTCAAAATAATGTCATGGTAAAGACTGGGAAGACAATTCCTGGGTCACTGAGTCGAACTCTTGATACCACAGACAAGTACATCCTACACTATCTGTACAATCTGCTTCATAAATTCTTTACTGAAGAAAGGTAGGGTCACATACCGTAGACTGGGACTGAGACAGCAAGATCTGTGATGAGACAATAAATTAAAAAAAAAAAAACCAAAAGCGAGGTTGCAACTGGAGTCAGAAACTTTTATGTAAAATATATAAAACCAAAACATTATTATTAAACATCCTTTCCCATGCTGTTCTCCCCAGTAGTTAACTGGCTTGTCTTTCTCTGAGTTACCTCTCTGAAATACAAACTTATTTTTCAGTGTAGTTCTTCCTTTCATACATGCATCCTGCCATCTCTTTGGGAAAGATCTGTTTGAACTTTACTTGTTAAGTAAAAAGTTTTGTGCTAATGCATGCAAAGACCACAAGTAGCGCATGCCTTTAAGATTACTTTATTAACACAACCTCCAGGCAGGATTCAAAAAGCAGTTTACAGAGAATGCTGCAGCAACACAGACTTCTCCCTAGCTGGGACTCCTGAAATCTTGCTGTGCTCGCTCTTTCATTTCAGCTTTGCTAAAGAGTAGAAAGCCATTTTTAAAAGATTAAAAAAGCCTTTGTAAAAAAGGCGTGACAGAACACTGCATTCATACTGTTTAAGTTAATATATAGTAAATGTATTCAGTTTGCAAAGATAAAGATTTCCCATTCTCCTACTTCCACCACTGCAGACAGGTGAATTTGCTGAAATTTTCCCTTTCTTCTTTCTTGCTTATGCCACCACCAATAACAAAATAATCAAAAGACCCAAACCTTCTGTCATACCCATGCAGCCACTTACTGCCACTGAACACCTAATTTCTCGCTAGAAAAACAGGATGTGGCTGACACTTTTGTTATTGATACTAGAGCTAGTAAAGGATTTATATCTAAGTTGTGTTCTGCAAGGCTAACAAAAGTAAGTAGGGATGAAGGCAAGAGATGGCAGAAGCTGACAAGATACATGCCTGAACAGCAAAAGTCTGCTGCCCACATTAAAATGTGTTTCAATTTTAGCTGGTAGTTAAAGTATATGCTCACCTTAAAGACGAAAAAAAACCCCAACATAAAAAAGAACAACTAGATATCTGAGATTTAATAATGATATATTGTGCAGCCATCACTTGATGACTACGCAAACACACACACAGAGCAGATACAAAATAGCTGTTGCTTCAAAAATACAATGCCATCTGAAGTGCACTGCATCACAATTATTCTACAGTGAGTTTGCTAAGGTGGGCTTCAAAACATATTTTACTTTATCTTTGCCTTCTATCCTTAATTCTTACAGAGAAAAAAAAAATATTCTTATTTAATCATTTCCCTTCCATTTCTCAGCCAAATTTTGTTCTTATAATCACATTTTTGAGTCAGCCCCGAAACAGGAGGAGGAGTGAGGAAAAAAAAGTATTTTTCTTCCCTATACATTTTTCTTCCAGGTACATAATGCTAAACATAGAACACTGCTGTTTGACTCAAAATCACTATAAGGACACTTTATACACATTTCCTTTTACAGCTCAGAATAATCAAAAGGAAGTCAAGTACAATAGAAAAAATATAATATTAAGTATCTGAAGTTGAATTTTGAGATTAAAGAAAAAGGAATAACTGATTTCTTATCAGAATTAAATTGTCCCTGCTCTAGTCTAAAAACTTTTGTTTCTTTACACCATATTTTAAACCCATGCTTGCACAGTGAGGTTGCCTTGAATGCCATGGTAGGAGGCTGCAACTTTCCTCCTAACTATCTTGCTGCAGGGCGCTTACAATTCCGTACAATAATACTGTAGCAAATAAATTAACATGCATTATTAATCTTTTCAAATGAGACGTTCAGCTACTCTGCTTCTACAGCTTCTTTTATTTGTAAAGTCAATATTTAAATATTTGTATCAGCTTTTAAATAGGTCTTCCACAGGTGTTTTGAAAAGCAAGATTGTTTGCATTATAATTGAAGGCACCTACAAAGCACCACTGTTAACATTTTCCACACCAAGAAACAGGAGTTTATTTAGGGCTTGTAAGCTCTTTGCAATCTGGAGCCATATGCCGTTTCAGTAGTGCTTCAAGTCCTTGCTTGTTAGACCCTTTTTAATTTTGAATTGATGCCAAGGTCAGACATCATAGCAGAGACTTCTCATTTAAATGCTTACCCTTTTTTTCAAAATACCTACATACACTTTGCAGTATTAGCACAGCTTTATGCGAATATGCAACAAAACCTGAAAGGAAATTCTATTTTCTTCAGTTTTACCATGCCCTCTTCTGCCCCCTCGCGCTCAGCTCAAAGCCCATTTAAAGTTAGTGGTTATGGACTGGGCCATACATTTCATGAAGAGGAGGTACAACCCTTGCGCACAATAAGGAGCCGTGCAACTTTAAAATATGAAGAACACATTTTCTGGCCTGCCCAATAAAAATCTAATGGCACCTTAGAAAGGACAACAGACAAGGCACACTTAGAAACATATCACTGGAAATTAAAAATAAATAAGTAAAAGATACTGACAATACGTACTTTTGACAAAGCTGACTGAACAGCACTTTGGGAGAAAGAG
The DNA here is from genome assembly GCA_013401275.1 of Pandion haliaetus. Taxonomy (NCBI): domain Eukaryota; kingdom Metazoa; phylum Chordata; class Aves; order Accipitriformes; family Pandionidae; genus Pandion; species Pandion haliaetus. The sequence goes on along the minus strand of VYZV01026410.1, from coordinate 37,453 downwards.
GACCTTTTCCAGCCTCCCTCATGCTGTGAAGGAACAAGAACATCGCTGAAGTCAAAGGTCCAGGACTGGAGAGGTTTACCACCAAAGGATCCTTCAAAGCAAAGGCAAACTGCACATCAGATTTCAAAGTTAATGACACACAAGACTTATCTGAAATTAGTATGTTTATGGCAAAGAACAATGTAACTTTCAGTCTTAAGAGTGGTTTGGGGTTGGTTTTTTTAAAATGTTTATGTCACCTACATGACTGAAATAGTTGAAGACAAAGCTTATTATTTAAGTAGTAATAGTTGCAAAACCAAACAATTCTTGTTGAGCAAATTGGTTGGTAACCAATAGTTTTGGAAACAGGCATGTCAGTGAGCCAGTCTGATTCTCACAAAAACAAACTACTTCCTGTATTACCTGCTTTACTCTTACTCCCACGTGCACTGAAATTCAGCTGGAGAGACAACATGGGCAACCTCCTCTGTGGGCCAGCATAAGATGGAGCTCAGTGGCACCCTGTCTACTCCACCTCAGGAAAGGGGTGGCAAGCTTCTCTGACATGAGTGCCGTGCATTGAAATTTCCACGCATCCAACAGTCACAGAAACATACCCTGTTCCTCCAGGAACCAGGCACGAGGAAGACACCAGCAGCGGCTCTCAGCAGAAGCCGACAGCAGACCCCACAGGTCCGCTACGGCAGCGGGGGACAAGCACAGCGTGCACCCCGCACAGCCCCTCCTTGTGTGAAATTCGCCCCAGCCAGCAGGTCCTGGGGCTGGAAGGAGCCGGCCAGCAGCCACCCAAGCCAGTCTCAGGGCAGGAGACACTCCTGCACTGCTTACATGCCATGTGTGTCTCAACGACCACAGATCACCAGCCCCTCCTAACACAGTCCCAGGTTCGTACAAGACCACAGTGCTTCCTACTAGCTGGCCTGACTCTCATGAAAACAGATTACAACTGCCAGACAAATAATTAAAGAGGCTGCCTTGTCCAGAAAGCAGATCCACACAAAACGTAAGCACTAAGGATACACACAAGTATAAAGTATTTGCATTATCAAAATAATGCACTATCAAAAGGTGGAAAAATGCCCTTTAACAAGCAGGAAGCTGGGAGTTTCTACATCACTATTAGTTAGACTACTGCAGCCCTCTAATTCTGTATTGGCATACAAAGACCAGAAAACACAGTCTTTGCTCCAAAGATCTTATTTACATTGTAAGCATTGTCATTAAACAATAAATCAATCTTTCAGCCTTATGGCTGTGCAAGTTTCACATCAAGCATAAGCCAACGTACCACTGGCTTTCTAAGCCTCTGGGCACAAACAAGCTCCAGACCTCTGTTGTGGCTCAGGATAACTTTGTGAAACATGTTGCTGCCCAGAACTGCTACTGGAGGAAATATAGACAGCAATGCAGTGAATTTCACACTGTTCTTGCCTGGAGAAGCTATGAGCATCACCGACAGCAACATACAGAAATCTTCATCATTTCAGAGGTATCTGAAACAGAATCCCACCCCTCAACCCTCACTACCACCAGAAAGCTCCCAGCAAACAGCAGAAAAAAAGAAAAAAATAATAAAAAATATTCTGTAAACTGCTTTCTTTAGATAGCAGAGAGAAAGGAGTATTATCTTTATTGCCAACAACACATTATGAAAACCCAAGTCTCTAGACCAGGAACAGCAGCATATTCTTTTAGTAATAACCACAGGAGTGTCTTTCCCATATGCCTGCAATGAGCCTGAGGACAAGAAATTTGGTCCTCACTGAAATTTTTCGTCTCTCAGTTTAATCCTCTGGGCCATGAAGCACATAATAAATTTTACAAGCATTATCAATGAAGGGCTGGGGCAGACTGGAATAAAATATTACATGAACACTTTCTAGAGCCAAATATACTATTTCCTGTATCATACATTCATACTGAAGAAATGAAATGGGAAACAAAAATAAGCCAGCCCTTCTTTCTTAAGGTCAGGCATCATTTGCTACTTCAGTGTCACAAAATATGAAAGGAAGTGATTATTCCTCCTTCTCCAAGGCTGAATAATTAGTTTTGTAAAAGGAGAGAGTTCACAGATATCATAAACCAGCTAAACAATTAAAAGGCAAAAGAAACAGGAGAGTAAGAGTATATCTTTAACAGAGATGCAATTTCCCATCCTCCAGCTTCTTCCCACATTTCCCCAAATTTGTATTTCTCACTGCATACTTACCAATTGGGAGTCTGAAGTATGACAGATTTTTAACTTTGTTCCTTTCTCCTTCATCTCATACACCAGTTCATTTAGTACGTGAGTCTGTGCCAAGTTCTTAAAGAAAGAAAAAATAAACCCAAGAAACACACCCTGATCTTTCATGTATACATTTTCCTTTAGTTGTAAATTCTAGCTTCAGGGATAGACAAAACTAGACATATTTCATAATGTACAACTGAGGTTTAAATCAGACCACTAGAAAAAGCAGGTATCACCCTTACAAGAGCCAAGATCATTGATCTCAGACTGTTTCTACAATTGTATCTACTTCTGTTTCTGTAATTCCAAAATAGTTTCCTAGTAATAACTTTGTTATTTTTGTTGAGTAACAAGATTGGTTGTTTTTTGGTTTGGGTTTTTTTTTTTTTTTTTGGTGAGCACATTAGTATCAGTTATCATTTGTTTCTTTTAAACTCTGCAGTCTCCCTCATTGTGCCCACACTGAAAAGCATTATCTCTCTGAATTTAAGAGAGAAACCAACTCAACGTATCTCAGCTTTGTTTTTTATTTTTGGTTAGCTTTGACTGCAGATCACTTAGGTTTCTACAATGCCCTAAGTATGGACAGAGAACAATTTGCAGTTATTCTACTCCTTACAAATTTACTGTTTGTTTGCCGAGTTTTGTAATCACCACCATAAACAAAAGGTAGAGTGCCAGTTCAGAACACCCTTGTAGCAGTTTTCTCTCATTTGTTCACTCCTGTCTCCAGACATACAAATGTCTCTGCTCAACTGACAAGCAATAGGGTGGTCCAATATAAAACCCGCTAAGGCTGCTGCTTTTTTTGAGGATGTTGGATTAGTTGTACACTCAACATCAATAAAAGTGTATTAGTATAGTTCATTCCTCTTATTCTGGTCAGGAAAAAACCTATAATCAATAAAAGTACTTTTATAACTGCACCCATTACAGGCGCTTAAAGTCATCACAATGCACAGTGCAGACATTCACATTATGCATGAAGTACCACTTTTCACACCCACCAGTATGGTAAATACTGTGCATTACTCACGACTGCCTAATGCTGAACTACAAATAAAACCATATGCTAGAGTACAACCCACACATATATGCAGTGTGTAAAACAGTTGACATTTTCATTTGTCTCATTACTGTTAAAAAAGCTACTGATCCAGGAATTCTTTTTTTGTTATAACAGGAAATATTGCTTGGATAGCAAGGAGTAAAAAGAATTTGAGAAGGACCTTCAGAAAGCAGAATGAAGACTGGTAGCAGTCATATCCTTTTCTGAAGTCCACAGTTTATACAGATTAAGTATTTCTGAAAGCTGTTAAGGGAAAGTATGATCTTTCCATCTTACCTGCATGACAGCATTAAAAAAGCACGTATTTCCTAAATTATTTATTCCTTTAACTGGAACAGATGCACCATTACCAGAACTTTTTCCTTTCAGTATTTCACTTGTTTCATTGTCTTCACGGAGTCGTATGATTTTTGATGAACCTATAATTTAATTATAGCTTAATATTACTACAGAATTGCATAGTTTAATCAATTCAGTCCTTCCATGGCTCACGTTTATAATTTTTAACATATGTGGAAAGACAGCTTGATGGTACTCTAAGCTGCTTTACCTACCTTTTTAAAAAAAAAAAAAAAAAAGATACATCAGCAGTTAAACCCCTGAGAAAAAAAATATCCCCCCAACAACTACATATATCCAACAAAACCTTCCACAACAATCATACTGTCCCAAAAGACTGTAACTTCTTCAATTACCCAAGCAATAAATAAAGTAAAATGGGCTTTGTTAGTTTACTAACAATAGGCAGTTAAGATGTACGTTCATTAGACACACTAGAAAGAGGTATCAAAAGTTACCACCTGAATGCTGCAAGTCTTTATTGACTATCGCACTCTGTTTGAATTGCCTTGTACAACTCGGTCAACGGACGCATTGGAGTTATCGGTTTCCCCAAACGCTATATTTGCTCCTCAACTCACCTCCCTTCGTCACAGCCTGAGGAACTGCTTGCACAACCCAAATACACACAATGCTAGTGTTTTAATTTCAAACAACAAAAATTTGATAAAACTGCAATGGAATATGCTACCAGTGTAACATCCACATATTTCCCCATTTCCCTTGTTATTTGAATAGATGAGGGGCAGCAAAGTTAGACAGTCATTAACTAGTAGCCTAGAGGTAATGGAAAGACTTGAGATGATAATATTTAGCCTCAAATTCTACTAGCAACTTTCATATTGTCATGGTTGCAGGACTAATATGAACATTACTGACATCTGCAGTGTCTTAAATATTGATTAACAATGCATGTCAATGTAAACGAGTTATGGACTTAATAGATGCCAAGAACTGTGATGCTGCAATCTCTGTCTTGACATATGAATTCATATATTTGTTCTAATGAGTTTCACATTGAAGTCTCATTAAAGTGTTCTTGAGAAATAACTAACAGACCTATTTACGTTAATGAAATGCTCATGCCAAAAGGTTCTTTTATGTGCACTCCTAGGTAGCTTCTTGCTTAGAAGATGAAAAAATATAGTTAAATAAAAAAAAAAAAGTCGTTAAAATATCTATTGTATCTGGCAACAAGCTTGTGATGCAGTCTGTCTGCACCCTATAGTGCCATCAAGGCATAATTATTTTTCCAAATTGTACCCAAGTTTGTCAAAATGCAGTTAGAGGTGCTTTGCTGTTTAAAAACATTTTTAAATGTTCTTGGTACTACTGCTTACACAGCTTTAAAATAGTATTCTTTCCACTCATGTGGAAAATTAAGACAGTACAAGGGCAAAGTAAGAGGCCAAGTTCTCCTTGAAAAAGCAGACAAAGTGTTTTTGAATGCAACAAACAGCTTGGGAGCTGCTCAAACCCTGAAACAGTCACTGTTTTATGGGCTACATGCAGCAACACCTTTTAATTGACATGCTTACAAGGGGCATGCTACAGTGTCTGAGACTCGTCCACCCACGCAGAGCTCCAACAGAACTGTAGCAGCAGAATGGGAACTCCAAGTGTCTGCAACTGGAAGGCACTGCTCACTTTCAGAAATTTAGTAATATAAGTGAAGACTTCTTCCCCTCAGAAAAGTGTGCCATACAGAGCAGTGCTGGGGAGAAGAGATGGTTAAAAAGAAAAAAAAGAGGAAAAAAAAAGCCAAAATTGTGTAAATAATTTGTGTATTAGTATACCACAGTTGTTGCATTTATCCATCGGCATTCAAAAACATCTGGGACAGCATCTTAAAGTAAACAATGTTCACAAGGCCATCTGGACAAAACTGCAGGCAAAAATTAAAGCATAAGCATATGGAAAAGCAGATTTTTCTCTTCCCTTTAGCAGTACAGGATGACAAATGTCAAACCTAGATCTGTCCACGCTTCACTGTGCTATGCTTTGCAGCACCACCTGGCTCTCCTTGCACAGCCACCAAATATGGACAGCACTGCCACAGCGGACCATATCTGCAGGGCAAACTCGATAAAAGCATTTCACTTCATGGTTAAATGGCAGCTTCACACAAGTAGCAAGGTTCCATTTGCTGAACCTTACATATAAATTATTTAAGGGAGGGAAAACAAAGCCGAAGCATCCAGCTTTGCAATAAGAGCTGGATGAATACGCAATTATAAAACACAATAAATGAGAACCAGACATCCAATTGCCACAAAGCTGGATAATTAGTATAGGGATCAGGAGAAGTAGTAGTAAATTAAGAAAAGGCCTCTATGTAGTTACTGAAGTCTAGGAACCTCCTTTCATTCAGAAGATTTTAATTACTGCCTCTTGATTTTTTAATAACTTTACAAACAAAATCCGTGTGAAATTCTACTAAGTTTTTTGTGTCTGTGAAAAAGTCTTGACAGAAAAGTGTTGCTTTGCCATTACAAACAGATATTCTTAAGGATATGTACAGAGCCAGAGGATGGACAGTTTTTAATTTAACTCTGCTCAGTGTCCCCAGCTCAGTGACAAATGACAGACAGGCCTGAAGCTGAATGTTTAGTTGACATGTGAAGAGTTGGTCAGTCTTAATAGAAGATGCTGGTAATGACTGTGATAGCTAATACTTCTACAGATTGGGGCTGGAGGGTCCTTCTGCAAGATTAACCCAAGGCTACAAGCATGTTATTAATCAAAAGGCTAATACGTAATTTTTTAAAGTGAATTTGCACTGAACTGTTTCATGGACTCTTGCCAACTCAATCTTGCAACCCTGTAATGTTTTAACAGGCGTGCTTTTGGATATGAAAAGTGACTTTTAAGCCAGCATAGACACAACAAGGACCCCAGCAGAAAGATTCCATCAAAATGGCTGTCATTTGCTGCTGCCCACAAGGGACTTCAGCTCCTGGCCAAACAGGAGAAAAGAAGTAGTCCAAGCCATCCGTCCGCATGCAGGAATACCTGTTATAAAGGACCTCGTTAATGTTAAAGAGACCAAGGTGGGTGAAAAGCACAACAGTAATTAAATTCATATATTGATTTCTGTCCGTAGTTCACTATTACATCTCTTAGAAGAGTTCACATGGTGACCCTCAACCTCTCTGCCCTTCTCAGGCACCATGGATGTCAGCCCCAGGTAGGCCTGTCCCTCCACAGTGGGGACCGCGTATCTGACTGTGATTGTTTTGGGCCTCACACATTCACACTACACCTCTCTGTCAGACTCCTTTTGCAGTTTTGTTGTAGACGTGGCATTTCTAATCCAGTCACACAGGGAAAACTCTCACCCAGGTTGTGCCTTGATCACCACCAGCCCCTACTCCCTGGACAAAGCGTATCTGGCTCCAGAGACGCCCTGCCAAAGCCCTCACTCTAGAGGCCAAGACCCATTGCCCAGCTTTGCACCCAACTCATCCCACCCTACCGACCACCTCGTGCTCAGCAAAGCTTCCCCACACCACCCTGCTCTCTCCCACGCTAGCAAACCCACTTCCCACCAGACCCACAGGAAAGAGGACAGCAGTTAGAGACTGCTCCTCTGCTACAGCTCTTGCCTGCAATGCACACTTTTCTTGCCACTCTTTCTTCAGCTTTTTTTTTCCTACTTCTGCTCACCTGTAGTCTTGTCTCGTAAGCTCTCTGGAGGCAGGGGACATCGTTTTGTCCCACAGCTGCACAGCACCAGCCTCACAGGTATGTGACTGAGATTCCTAAGCCCAACGTTAACATAGACAATGATTCACTCCATGAATCAGAGCAAGTCACCAGACCAGGTGTACAAACGCACACAGTGCTGACACATCCACTTGCAAAAGACGTTCAGAAATCTTATTGCAGGTTCCCTATCAATTTGTTTTGCCAGTATTTCAAACATTCACAGCGCACATGGACTTCTGTGCCACCCTTGCTGAAACCGAGCTGTGCCTGGGGCTGCAGATGGTATGCAAGCAAAAAGATAAATGATATTCAATTTTTCTTTCAGCCAGGGGAGTAAGCATTTTTGCTCATCTTTTCAATGCAACTTTTTTTCTTTTAATTAAAAATGAGGGTTGCAGGAATGTGCACTTTTATTCCAAGGTCAAGCCTTTTCTACAACTCTGATACTTCAGCTGAAGGTCTTCACAGTAAAAGCAAGGTTAATAGATTGGCTTTCTTTTACCAAGTTCTCATCATACTGTATTATGAAACACTACTAAATTGTCTGGCACTCCTTTTTTATTTAAAATTTGAATTTTTTTTTTTCAACACTGTACAACAATGGGAATCTAACCCTTAGAAAAACAGCATGGTTCTTTTCTGAAATGGTCACTAGCTTTACATTTCAAAAGCCCAACTTCTCTTGCAGCGTTACAATCCTACCTAATTAAAGATTACAAACTGCAATTTTATTTCTCTGATTCTGCCAGAACGTTATAAACTAAACCCCACGTCTGTACGGTGTGAAAGAGCAAGCTATTCAAGCACCAGTTTTGATCCTCTACTCTCAGATGACTTGTGCTACACCTCACAAGTAAGTACGTGGACAGGAAAGGGAAGAATTCGTGGATAAAAATGACAGAACGTCTAAAAAATTTTTTGCCAATGATCCAGTTTTCATTTCTTTGCACTGTGTATAATTAACAGCAGCCTCTAACAAGTAAGTAAACTTGAAAGAAAATTTATGACCAACAACAGAAATGTCTTTTTGCTGAAGTGTATCTCAGATTTAGAGAATCAACATATTCTGCTTTATTCTGCTAGTTAATTTTACTTTGAAGTAGATAGAATGGACTTACACGACTTCAAGATCCAAACTACACGTAGTGAAAATCAGTTATGAAAGAATACAATTATTTTTTTCAGTGCGATCCTTTGTCAACTGCTAATATCCACAGACAAATGCAAACCTGAATTATTCATCATACTAATTGCTTTTCCATACAAGTTAATACCTATTACCTGTAATGTAAAATTATATATTTTTTAATCCTTGTTTTACATCAGTTATATCCATTAAAATAGAAATCAAGTTTCTAACTTTCACCTATTGGCAAATCTGGGCAGCTGAACTTACTAGCAAAATCTCATTCCTCTGTTTGACTTTCCCAACAATAAATTAACTACAAAATTTAAGAATAAATATTCTTCCTTCCCATTCTCTTGCCACACAAACCAATTTAATTAACTGCTTTATAAAAAATTGAGCATGCAATCTTATGTCTCCACCAACGCCTAATTTGGCTTTTGTAAAGGAAAATACGCATAATATTCACTTTTAAGACTGCAAAACAATTTATTTTCTCCAGTAAATGAGCAGACATGCAGATCGCAACGTCTCAGCATGGTTTCTGTGTACTACATGTGCATTATGTCCATGTGAAGCTCACAAGTGTGCCACACGGACAATACTGCACCTGCCTTTCTGTGAAAATCATCATGGCCTGCTAACCTTTTCCACAAAACAAATTTCTGGGTGGTACACCCTAGAAAGCAATCTTGCTTTATTCTTCCATTTTGTGCCCAACATGACCTCTTAACCAAACAGACTCCTCAAAAAAAAAACCAAACAAACAAAAAAAACCAAACCCAAAAAAAAGCAGGCATTGCTGGGTACAACAAACCACAGGATCAGATGTGAAAATCACACAGCTGCAAGCATTCTTTTGGGAACCCAGCACTGGGATTTATCTCAATCGCTTAATGTAATTACAAAAGTCAGTCATGTAGTAGTAATGTAATTTGCACATTTTTACAGCTGAAGTGAAGTTGAATCTTTATGAGAGGCCGAGTGAAAAGCAGGGATCCTGCTGCCACACTATTCCACCACATTAGTACCAAATGACAAGCATTTTGCTTTTGTTTATTTTCCAAGATGCATTAATTAGGAAATCTATATAACCCTCCCTTACATGTTTAAGCTGATTATTTTATCTTTAAATGACTCCTGCACTTTTGAGAACTGAAAAAACCTAGCCAGCCCTTATCTATTACTTATATCCGTTTATCCTGCATTTCTGCAGAAATTTCTACACAATGCTATTTGAATTTTAATGGTGCACCATGCCAACCAGTTGTTACAACAGAAAAAAATCCAGACATAAGATGAATTGTTGTTACAGTGCCACATTCTGATATGAAAATTAAGTGTCTTTACTTTTGCTGTCTTTTTAGGAAGAAACAGAAAAGCAATGGGGAAAAAGCACAAGATTGATTTTTAAATGACAAATATGAACTATTAATTGTCAGTTTTACACTACTTGTTTCTCACGAGTTATTTTTTCATTTATTTAAGATTAGTTTATGTTTTTAATGCCTGAATGTACAAAATTTTAAAAACTAAGCGAAGTCATAATTTAAAGGATGACAGTTACACTGAAAATATCACTGTAACACGAAATAAAATGCTACACATAAAAAAACCAAAAGATAAGTTATCAACAGTAGAGTTAATTTTACTGTTATACTTCATGTCCTTTGTGTTCTGGACAACAGCATGAATTACATTTCAATTTCAGATTTTATTTTTAAAAAATCCTTAAAGGCAGTCTAATTTAAAGAAAAGAAAAAATCTTACTTACGTTACATTTCTTTAGGGGAAGTACCAAGTGTGTCAGCCCAGGTATTTGACATAAAACAGAAAAGCCATTGCTGTCACAGTTATCAAAGTGAAACAAGAATGCCAACCCTGGCTGGGGATTCCCTCTCACGTATACCACTTATTTATCAATACACAGCTGTTTCCCAGCCTCTTCCAGCAAGGAACATGGCCCAGAGCAACAGACCATGCCAGGCAAACAGCTTTTTCCTCTTTTCCTCACCACTCAAGAAAACCCAACAAATCATCTTGGGGCCAACATTCCCAGAGCTCTGAAGAATGGGATCCAAACTGCTCAGCACAGCCATACTCTGCCACGTGGAGAGGGTCACAGACTTCCACCTTTACAACATTCCTGGAAGTGTATACACATGCTTTTTGCGTGAATACAAGCTCACACTTGAGCCTTAGCCCCTTCTGGGCATGGAGCAGGAGACACGACTGCCCTGCAGGAGCAACCTCTGCATACTGAGACCTCTTGCTGCTGAGGCAGCTTGTCCATGTCTTGCAAGGCTTACACGTGACTTCAGATATTTTGAAGTTTCACAAATTAAGAATCTAAACCATGAAGCACAGAGACATATCACTCAAAGTCTTATCCAGCAGTACAAAACCAGAATGAAATTGTTTCCATTAAATTAACTGGAACAAACACTACAGCATTTTCATCTGCAAGCAAGCTGCAACACCCATTTATTACACGTAAACTTGAAACTGAAGCTGTGAACAAAGTGAAATCGCATACCATATTTTCATTGCTTCAAGCAAAAGGATGCAAAAAGTAGCAATTTATCAATTTATTACAACTGAATAATTTAACATACAACTTGTGACTAGATCAAAATATAAAATACGTATGTCTGAGTGGCCCTTCATTTTTTTCCCCTCAAAAAATATGCAACACCTCTTAAAACCAGTAGGATTTATGCACATGCAGCTAGAGGAATACCTAGTCTAATTCAGTAAGGCAACCCTTCTCCATTCTTACTTCTTAATCAGTTGATTATCTCTGCTAAAAACTGCAACCAGTTGCTTTAAAAATCTACTTAAGCTGGTTTTTGTGAAGAAAATCTGGAATCCAATGCACTCTCTAAGTCACAAGCCAGAAATGCTACTGAGTGTGTTACGACAGGGATGAATAACATCAACATTATCAAGATTAAACAGCTGAGGCCACACGTACAAAGTTCTATCTACTATTACGTATGTTTAGAAGATACAGTAGGCTCCTAACGTAAGAAAAGAACTTAATACTACTTTCTATTAATAGCAATGAGCGTTCTATCAATTAAAACCCAATAACATAAATGAAAAGAAAGCATTACATCCAACAACAGAATACTAGAAAATCCACTTTAATTAACTGTGGAAAACAAATTTAAATCAGAAAAATTTTAAGATGTGACACATCCACACTAGGAAAATTCAATTCATTTATGCTTCTATATAGTTTTTCTGCATTAATTTATATGGTACCTTATTTAAGGTAACATCTTCTCGACAATAAAGTTTCTTCATTAAAGACAAAATTTGGAAAAACTGTCCTACGGTGCCAGAAATACTTTTAAAATGTAATCATACTGACGAAAAAAAATGACATTATGTACTGAGAGGCATTACTTGCCCAAGTAATTGTGCAATTACAAACTGCATTATACTTGCATTATACATAATTTTTCAATTCTTTGTTTAACATGACTCAAAATCGGAAATGCTCATTTTTAGAGACAGCACATTACAGATGTCTCCAGATAAAACTACTTGTGTAAACTTACTTGGTTCAGCCCTCGAACCGTGTTTTTGAAGAAAGTCAACTATCTGAGCCAAAACCTTTTTGTTGCAATGTGTTGACAGCTCTTCATCACATTCATAACACCTAAACAAAAGAAGAAATTAACTGGAATTCAGGATATCTGGATGCACCTCCCAGCTCTAACAAACCTCTCAAACAATCATACACAAACTACTTAAGCTCTACGTTTCAATTTTTCACAGTAAAAAGAGGAATAAAATTGAATTCTCTCATATATACTCTTCTATAGATCAGTCCCAATTCACTGTGATACTTACAGATTTAAATAATCTCAGTTTATAGTCCTGCAAATAATCACATAGAAACAAGCAGGAACGACAAACTTCTATAACCAGCCAACTCTGTACAGAACACAATGGATTCAAACTACTATCTTAGTATTGATTTGTGAAACCTCCGAGAGTCCTAACAACAAACTAGTTTTCTCTCCACAAAGCCTGCCTTTCCTGTTTATATTCACTTTATCTGTCAGAATCATTCTTTATCATGAGAAGACACTGCTTTAAGTTATGAGTAGTCCTTATATACAAGCACATACAAACACCTGCATACTCACCATATGATCCATGTGCTGAGGTTGATAACAATGCAATGAGGTTCTGTGCGTGCCGTTTGGAAGTGTTTCAGAGAATGTTGGCCTTCCGAGTTCTTACTACATCCCTAAAAACGGAAACATCAACACAGTAAGGGGAAAGAAGGGAAGTAGGAAAAGACTATATTATTAGTAAATAAAACTACAAAAACTTCACTTTTCAAAATCAGACAGAAAGCTATAGTGTCCTAAATACTCATTTAGCTTTCCCAAGGACTGAGAGGGCTTAACATTCTTTATAATCCAGTTTTATAAAGATATCAGGTAACTTTTTTTTTTTTTAAATGAACACATTTTCTTTTTACTAATAAAGGAAAATCAATGACAATACAAAACCAAAATCTCATCTTTTCTACTTGGAGAAATCAGTTAAAAGTACAGAAAATTATTAAGTTTGTTTTAACTTAATAGAAATAATTCCTAGCTTTTTAATAAATATGGAATAAGTATCATTAGACAGAAAACGATGCCATTCACAAAAGTAAGAATTCTCTAAAAAAATGTGAATGACATGACTACATAGCATATTTGGTCCACAGAGTATCAAGGAAAGAACAGCATAGGTAACCCTCACTGCTCAAGAATGCCAAATACATTCCAGATAGCAAATGTGTGAGGTACCTAAATTGTTTTGGACTAAAAAGCTACTCAGAACACACCACTTATGCACATCAACTTCAAGAGAAAGCACTTGCAATTTTTCAAGTATCTACAGAGTGGGACTTAGAAGATTCTGACCGGTTTCTGAATGAGGTGTGAGTTTCGGAGGCTATTAACAGCATACACATGGAAAAGCACACAGACTTAACTGCTTTTAAAAGCCCTTCTTAACTACAAATTTTCAGAGACAAGATATATGAGTCCTCCTCAGATATAGTAAACTATCTTCTGAGGCCTATGAATAGCACGTGTTATGGGTTTGTGTGGCGCGGGGTTTTTTTTTGGTAGTGGGGGAGGGGGCTGCAGAGGTGGCTCCTGTAAGAA
>VYZV01026409.1:109482-124565 GCA_013401275.1 Pandion haliaetus | reverse complement strand
CTCTTATCCTTACCCATAAGCACTCAACCTTTTTATCACAGTCGTGGACCTCTGTACAATCAAAACACTCCCTAACATAGAGACCCACCCCACCACCTCTCCTCCCTTGCCTATCCCTTCTGAAGAGCTTGTAGCCATCCGTTGCAGCACTCCAGTCACGGGAGTCATCCCACCATGTTTCTGTGATGGCAACTAAGTCATAGCTATCCTGCTGCACAATGGCTTCCAACTCCTCCTGTTTATTGCCCGCGCTGCGTGTATTGGCATAGATGCACTTGAGCTTGGCTATCGATACCACCCCCAACATTGGCATGCTGCCCCCAGGCTCATCTCTGGTGAACCTAGTTTTATCCCCTTCCCCCTTCAAACCTAGGTTAAAGCCCTCTCTATGAGCCCCATCCACTCATGAGGGAGAATCCTTTTCCCCCTTTGAGATAGCTGGACTCCATCTGTCACCAGCAAGCCTGGTGTCGTGTAAACCTCCCCATGATCAAAAACCCCAAAATTCCACCAATGGCACCAGCCTCTGAGCCACGTGTTAATCAAGTGCATTTTCCTGTTCCTTTCAGTATATTCTGCTGCCACTGAAGGGATTGAGGAAAACACTGCCTGTGCTCCTGATCCTTCCACTAATCGCCCCAGTGCCCTGAAGTCCCTTTTGATTACTTTTAGATTTCTCTCCCCTATCTCCTCACTGCCAACCTGCACAACCAATAGCAGGTAATAATCAGAGGGCCAAACCCGACCAGGGAGTTTCCTAGTAATGTCTTTTACCCAGCCCTCAGGGAGGTAACAGACTTCCCTGTGGGATGGGTCAGGTCTGCATATTGGGCCCTCTGTCCCCCTCAGAAGGGAATCGCCTACGACAGTTACTCTCCTTTTTCTCTTAACAGAGGCTGTCAGAATGCGTGGGGCTGACTGACTTAACCTAGGCAGCCCCCTGGCTAGGCCTTCATCTACTTTCTGATCTTCATTGGCCTGGCCCTCGAGTTCCAAAGCCCTATACCTGTTGTGTAGGGCCAGCTGGGAAGGTGAGGGAGATTGGGAGGGGATTCGCCTGCCTCCCTGACCAGGGACCTGTATTATGGGGTTATAGGGGTAATAAGACTGACGTAAACTATAGATTAGATCTGAGCTGTGTGGATTTGAAGGGCCAAAGCAAAGGTAACTGCCTTACCTTTTCATTACTTTCTTGGGCACTGCCCAAGACAAGAGGAGCGTCAGCTCTTGGGAGACTCTCTACTCCCTTCAGTGTACTAGTCAGCAAACTGAACAGGTCAGCAGTATTAGAGCAATGAAAATAACGAGGATACTTGTCTCTCTGGGTCCTTTCCTCTACTGTGCTCCAAGCAATACTTGCGTGTTTTGCCATGATGCCCGCTATAATTTTACAGTTTAGCACAAATGCTTTGGTCCAAGACACTGTTTAAGTGCTGAACTGGAATGCTTTGATAAATCAGTCTTACTAAGGAGGGAGACATTGTGAAATACTGAAAAAGAGTTTCCTTTAACTTTGAGCCATAATAAAGTGATTTCTTAAAGGCAGTTTACATGCAGAACAAACCCAATCATAAACACAAAACACCAACATTATTTCCAGAATCAGTGCTTTGCAATATTCTTTAATTAAATTTCAGTGAGAGTCACAGAGTGAGCACAGGTCAAGAGGAGAATTGTTTAAGCAAGCTAGCCCTAAGTATCTTATTGCTAATTGATTTATCACATCTCCTTCAACACCCTTTGTGGGGGGATTCTTTCTGTTCTATAAAAGAAATATTTTTAGGTTTGGAAATGAGATATACAAACAAAGGGCACATAACTAATTTCAAACTGAAGTAGACCAGTTTGGGAAATGTGATATTATGGCAAGCCTTAACCATGCTTGATTCAGCTGGGTAGTATGCCATTCCTTGGGGAATACTTCAAAGAATGACGCAGAGCAGCAGCAACTGGGAGGATACAGACAATTCACACAGACTGCATGCTTTCACACCCTTGTCTCAGATCAGCAATCCCAGATGGTGATCACCCAGAAGAGTCTCAATCTTTTTATAGTCAATACTCTGCAGTCACAAAGTGATTTAACACATAAACTCAGTAAACTCAGATGGGATTGACATTACCTTCAGTAGGCTGAGAGCTCTTCTACATCTACTTACTGAAGGAAATTAGCATGATCACTCAGGGACAGTTCATACCTCTGTAATTAATGGTAGTACAAAGTGGGTACAAGGACACATTCTTAAACACTGTTGCTGGAGGGATCTGGGCATAAGAAAGTGATACACATCTCAGCATCAGTAAGGCTACCAGGATATAACAGTTGCTTACACCAGTGTAAATCCAGATTAATTTAGCTGACTCCATGAGATACACATAATTGTAGTTAAGACCAGGATGGTGCTCTCAGTAAAGAAAATAGCAGACTGATTTTGGCATCTCCTTGGACAGAGTGAAGCACTCAGCTTCTCTTCCAGTGGGCATCAGTAACCAATATTTATTCCTTCATGTAGGTTAAGCCTTAGCTTTTTTTCCCCTTTCTTATCTCAAGTCTCTTGAGAACATGATAAGACAGCAGAAATAGCTGCAAACTAGTGTCTAGTCTGACTATTTTGTGAGGTCAGAGTAGAAAGGGTATGAAAAAGAAGAGGGTAACATTTCTTATTTTCTACCCCTTTTATACAAACAAAAGATTCAACACCTTTTTACTCTTAGCTGCTACCCAGTTCAACCTGGCCATTGTGGATTTGGTCATCTATATTACTGTGCTATGTGATTCCAAATTATTTTCTACTCTGATAGAAAATGGGTTCGTCCATAACTTATAGTGGGTAATGTTTGCCTGGCATGGGTGATCCCATTGGTGTAGAGACTCTGTCTCCAAGCTAAACCACTCCTTGGCAGAAAGTCGTCGTTCACAGCACCATAATAATATGAATCTGTTCCTCCCAGCTGTGGAACCAGTGTGGCTTCCTATACCTCAAACATCTTTACACCACCCTCCACTGCGTGTTTACTTCCACTGAGAGGTCTCTGAAGCACAATAATTCCTGATAATGGAATGCACATGTTAAACAGACTATTAATTAAAACAAATCTCATTATCAAAGAAGACTATTACTAAAGCACCAGGTTTTTCACATGAAAACAATGGAATTCCTCCAGCACTCCCTGGTCCTTCTAGAATGCTTCTCCATCCCATATCCTGTTATTTAAAAATAATTCTACAGTAAAAATACATTTTTTTAAATAACTTGTAAGCTTTTTATAAACTGATTCTATTTAAAATTCTATTTTAATCACTTTTTCACAGCAAAGAGAAGATATTAAACCATGTAATTCGTATTCATGACAGCAGCCATCATTGCATCCAGACAATGCTGGGGAAATTTTGTGAGACAGAGATAGGCAAATCAGTTATAATGAAACTTTTGTTTACTGAATTCTTCTTGTTGGATTTTAATGTCTGGACATATATATCATACATGTATAAGCTATTTTGGAATTATTTAAAATTATTTGTGGGACTCATCAAAAAATAAATTATTCTGAAATTTGCACTTTTGGGATTAGATTAAGCTGTCTGCTCTGTCCCCTTTGTGAAGTGCAAAAGGGGAGATATTGGCTAGAAATGTGCCGTGTTTACAGAAAGCCAACATGAAAGAGTTGGGGACAGATCCACTTTAAAATTTTAACAAATGTCATAAGTGTTCTTTTATTCAGACTCTAAGGTGGTTTGGAGCCAAAAAATTACAAGCATTAGAAAAAGCAGCAAGGAAAACAGAAGTAATTTCCAACTTTCCACAAGGCAGTTATTATTGTGGCTGCTAGATATTACATTATTTAGACCTCCATTCTCCTCTTGGGTGCTCACATTGGATTAATTTTATTCCACCCATGCAAATAATGTTGGGATCATCAGAGCTCCTATCTGCATACTATAGAAATTAACTGCACTGTTGAAAACAAAGATCTCTAATCAGCCAGGCCAGGTATAGTTATAGCAGGGAATCCTGGACAGCTTATTTAAGCGGATCCAGTTTTTTCTATTATAAAGACTGTATTCACTTGTGTGTTCTGGGAGGAAAGAGAGTTAAAGGCATAGATGTAAAAGATACTGGGCCAAATCAGATATCTTTACTAACTCAATAGTTGGACAAACACACTTTGCCAGCAGTAAAGATTTGAAGATCTGGCCCATAACAATCCTTACAATAGTAGACAGTATTTTGTTCTGGCGGAGAACCAAATCTAATTTACTCTGAATTTACAGGAGGGAAAAAAAAAAAAGTGCTCTGCCTCCCATTTGTTACAGCAGCAATCTCGAGCAGTGAACTGCCGACCTGAACGGCAGCAAAAGAACCAGAAGAAGAACGCTCTGCGCTGCCCGTGTTGGTGCCGGTGACGTCAGGAAATCAGTCTCCTGAGGACAAACAGCCAGCACAGCAACCAGCCTTTGTTCTACTTTTTTTTTTCCCCTCCTCTGGCACATTACCTTTAGCAGACAGATTTAAATGTTAACAAAACACTAGTGTTTACACGTGTTTTCCACTTTATCTTCAGAATTAAACAAGAAGAACCAGGAGCTCCTTGCTGCCTTGGCTTGTGTGCTGAGGACTGCAGAGCCGTATCACAAGTGACTTCATATAAAAAGTGCCTGCAGATGCCATGCGGCGGGAAAGAGGGCTATAATGTGATACCGTGTGACAACAAAGGTTCCTTGTACCTGGGGCTCACAGGCAGGGAAGAAGGGCTGTGTGGTCAGCACAGAAACGCAAGAAGCCAAAGTCAGTATAATGCCCCTGAAAAGCTGCCCAGCTCTCCATGGGGAGGCACAGAAAGCTACTGCTCTTCCAAGCAGTAATAATTTGCATGTAGCAGCCTATGCGCCTAGATATCTCTCAGGACCAGGGGAGCAGTGGCTGAATGCTGGCATAAAACTCATGGGACTAGTGTGAGAGTGCAGGCACCATATATATGCAGATGTCCGATGTTTGAAGAGAGTGGTATGCCTTGCCTTCATTCCTTTATTTTCAATAACACTGAAGTGCCATTTTTGAAATCAGACGCCTGGCTTCTGAAAGAGTGCCTGCAGGAGCTCAGCCCGGAGGCAGGATGCAGCTGATCAGCTGCTCCCAACAAGGCAATGGCTTCAGCTCCTGCTAAATTCCTGCAGGCAGTGCAGAGCAGCCTGGTTTGACAGTCACCGTGTAGGTCCAGAACCCTATCCCTATTGAAGCACCATCCCTTCACTTTACTGTCTATAAAAATAAAGTAAAAAACCTATAGAATTCAGCCATATTTCTCTAGTTTTATGTCAGCATCATCGATTCCAAAATCTAGCACACTACCCTTTCGCTGTTATACTTTTTATGGTAATTGGGCACATTTATTTGTAACATGAGGCTCTCCATACTTTCCCCACTGATTTCCAGCATTGGCTAGCATAAGTCTTCCTGTATATCCAGCTACTCACCTCAAAGGACAAATTACTGTGGAAGCAAGAAATGTTGGAGGAATGCACATCCCAAATTGACTCCAGGAGACAAGAGTTTAAAAAGAAAGTAATGGAGAAGGAGCTCCCTCACAGACAAAACCAATGAGGTGATGAAGGGTCTCATCATCTGGGGCTGTTCCTGCAGGAGCTTTCTTTAACTCCCCCACAGGCACATCAGTATCTTTAAAAAAAGAAACACTTCTATCCTGGCCCACTGTGTTCAAGTCAGGTTACTTCGGTTGTGGTTTGGAGGCTTGTGAATTTCTTTGCCATTGGTATGGGATATAGAAATTCTTAGCCCAGGATAAAGACATCTAATACAGAAGAGGTGAAGATTTATTTGAGCACCCACTAAACGATAACAGATTTGGAATTCCCTGCTGTAGAGCTCTGTTTTCCTTTTCGGCCTTGTACTATATAATTTTGGCTGGGCAGATTTTTAAGTCTGTAATTGCTATCAAAAAGACAGCAGCTCCCACTGAAGCAACTCTGACTGTGTGTTCAGAATCTTTTTGTCTGGTCGCAGACTGGAAGCTGCTGGTGGCCTTTGAAGCATGACTATCAGCTGTAGAAGTTCAAACCAGTTGGGGGTTCTTGGACCTGAGCTTTCCCTCCACTCCCTTTTTTTTTTTGGCTAAAGGTTGTGGGAAATGCACTGTTTTTTCTTAGCTCTCAGATGGAACAAAACTTCAGTCTTATAAACTACCTTGATAAAGAATTCTGAACACCTAAATTGTCAAATTTTATTCCTTAGTACTTCACATTATCGGATGTGGATTGAATAGTTCCCACCACAGTTACATTTTCATGACATAAGGTTCTCATTTGGCACCATTCATATATTTATATTAATGCAATCTTGCTGTGTGACTTTGTGTATCTTTGTATTTTGAAGCCTTCAGATGAAATAGAAAAAAATGTTATTCGCTCATTTTATTAGCGCTGTAATCAGATTTTCACAGAGTTCCACAATAACAGGAGAAGCTTGAAAAGTAATTAAGAGATTCTCCAACACAGTAGGAGTTTTTGTTAAAGGAGAAAACTCATTCAGACTGTAGTTTGCAGATACAAGAGGAGTTAGGGCTTGAGTCCAAGAGACTCCTAATCTTCAGGAAAAATAGATGCTCTGAAAGCTATGGGAAGGGAGAGGTCATTCATATACTTTTGTTTTCCTTTCAAAAAAGGCAAACTATTAGGAGCTTATCTAACAATTAAAACATCTGCTTAACAAAGGAAAGCACGTGTCAGCTTGCATTACCTTGATTGAAAGGATGCATTTTATTACATAACTTAATTTGGAAATGTAAAAAGTAGTATATTCATTTGTGTTTGTAAGAAACACAGTTATTTGCAAAGATTAATAACAGATTATACATGTGCCTTTGAGAAAGCACCCAACCACATAAATGACGGTTTCCAAATGCACGTTTATTTAGATTTAGCCAGAACCCATATACCCTGCTGTATGTAATGCACTTGTAAGTCACACCGAAGATTTTGGTGCTCAGTTTTGATATTATCATAATGCACTGACCTTTTCAAAACTGAGAATCTTCTAAACGACATTTTTCCCTGATGCAGATATGGATGGTAATGGGTGGCAACAAGTAACTTATTTGTAAATCTTTGCTATCTCTGACTATCTCATGCCTCCCTTGTTACTGCTTTCCCTATCTCATCTGCCCTTTTCTGTGGCTAGCTGCCACCTCTAGTACTGCTTTGATTCTGCTATGCAGACACAGGTTTCATTAACGCTTTTCAGCAGCTGTGCTTGGCTTTAAGCTTTTATTTTCTAACAAAAAAGAATTGTGAAGAACTGCTTTAATAGAAAAAAAAATTGGTGCAGTCTCTTGTGCTAAATAAGGTACTGAGATCATTCAGAATGCAGTTTCATTTCTTTAAATGTAATAATTACCTTTTAAAATGTGCATGTGGCTTAATCTTTTTACGGTGTATGATAATGGAGGAGTTTTATATGATTGACTTATGAGTGATGATAAGGATGTACATTGTAGATTATTGCTCTATCACCATACATTTGAAGAGAGCTCCCTTATGGCAGTAAAATAATAATGGGTCTGATTGCCTTGTCCTAAAACCCACCAGAAAGCTCTGCTCTGGGTTGTTTTAGGGCATAACACAGAGATTTGTTCTCCTGTGCACTTCCTTATTGCTCTTAGGAGGTAAGGATATTTCCCTGCCCTGTGGAAGGCACTGTGATCAGCAGTTTGTCTAGGTCTCCTAGGCCACACCAGAATCCCCCTGCCCAAAAGCTCTGTGTTGGCTCTTACTTTCTCATCGCTCTCTAGGACTGGAGGGAAGGAGAAACATATGGAAGGAAGCAGAAATTTAAAATATAATGTAGGAGGTCAGTGGGAAACCAGTGTGCACTCAGTTGCTGCTTTTGTTCCATCCCATCTCACACTAGTGTCAGAGAGGACTGCTCTTCAGGCATGTGGCATTTCCTACAGGAGTGAGCGTGGCTGAGCCAACACCATTGGAATCATATGGACCGAAATATGTAGATTTAAAACGGCTTTTCACCCTCACCAAATGCCGTGTCATTTTTGACTTGCAATACCTAAGAAATCTGTATTGAGGAAGTGCATTATAAAGTACTAATAGAAACTGAAGAACAGGCAATGATTTTATCAGAAAGGTTTATTTTAAAAGCAGAACACATCAGACTGTTGAGGGTTGCCAAACATCTTTCAGGAGACACTTACCACAGATGCTGGACCACAGCAGGAATCAGTCATGAGGACTGGGACAGAGAATATGGCCAAATGTGATACAGCACATCAGTACTGTGTCTGCATGTGTAACCCTCTTAAAATCCGCTTCGGGTACCACTGTAAAACCGCACCCAGCCCATCTTTATCTCACCTGCCTCAGCCTTCTTGGTGCCCTTGTCCTGTGATATCCATTTGGGTTGTAAATCAGAAAGAAACATTGCTGCCACCTAAATTTTACAGGGCACTCAATTTAGCTGGATTTGAAACATTGAAGCTTTTCAAGCCAGAACCAAATATTGATGCAAAATGCATGAAGGGAGGACACGCAGTAGTATAACCATCCTTTGTCACACAGGCAATGATGTGTGCGCTTTGCCAGGAGGTGCTAAGAGGAGCTCCATCTCCCTTCACTGCTGCTTTTCCTCTCCTGCCTGCAGGAATTCCTGCCACGCTGCTCTGCTGCTGAACCAAGTTCCCTGCAGCCCCAGAAGAAGATTTCTGCTGGTAGTGCTGCAGAGCCAAGCTGGCAATCTGAGTATTAACATTTATAGTGATGTTTAGTGCTTTCCTAAAGTCATCGGTTCCAGATGTTCTGAGACTGTGGGGAGAATCTCAGATTTATATAAACTGCGAAGAAAGGTTTGAAAAAGTGAATCCTATAGTTTCAAAATCCTTAGTAAAAGCACCCACTCCTCACCCACCAGTGTCAGGTTTTTTGAGCCAAAGTAGTGATTTTTGCCTCACTGTTTTTGAATGCTCAGGGGTAGCAAGTTGTGTCACTATGGCTGCTGCCTTAGGCCTGCTTAGGAGGATTTAGGTCTAAGGTTAAATCAAAGTTTGTACGCACAAACCTGTTTCTTCTTTTGCAGTGTCTTTTATCTAGCTGTGTTTTGCATCTGTTCAGTTAACCCCTAATTGCAGAGGTGATTTAGGGTGAATCCTCACCAGAGGCTATTTTACATGACACAGGGAAGTGCTGGAAAGAGGCCAGGATTTCATTGACATAATCCTATCTTATGGTTTGCAGAAATTTACCTTTGCTGGAGTTGAGTCAGTATCCATGACTTTGATTTGAGGAGGCTGCTGTTCCAACACAATTCACAAAATAATTCCATGAAAATGTGAATTTTCCAGGAGTTCAGAGTATCTTTTGAGTTCCCAGGATTCACTTTAGATTTTCAACTGGCTGGTTCAGAGGTTTTCATCTTCTCTACCTTCAGGTGTGTACTATTTCTTCCAGGAAGACCTAGAGGTTTTGCAATAGTGTTTCTCCCATGTTTCTGAAAACTACATACCAAGCTGAGGAATTGTGACATGCTTTATTCCAATTATTGTAAAAATATACATATTTCTTACATGAAAAAGGTAGAGTCATGCAAAGGATTGCTTTCAGTTGACTGATTTTTATTTCCTGCCTATAAATTTATGACATAGCTCAGAGCTGACATAAGTCATTAGCTGGTAATGTAGTTGTACTATGGAAAGGGACCAGGCAGGGAATAGTCCTATGCTGCTATTACTGCTGGAATGAAACTACGTTGTGCAGAAATGACTACCACATGTGAGGGAGATGAGTCTTGGAGGAAAGCTCTCTGTATTTCTGCATCCTACAGTGATGGTTTGTGGAAACAGCATAGTGGTCTTTAAAATATCCTGTTAATTTGTCATGCTTTCTGGCATTAGCAGAACACTTGGTGCATAGTGAAGTTATATTGGAATTGAGACTGACAAATCTTCCTATTCTCCACTGTTTCTTTTGTTTATCCTGTAACTGGTTTACACAGTATCACCGTCATCTGCTGTCCTATCCTTCAGTCTCCAGGGCCACATTTGTGATCTGCATGTGAGGAGCAGAGGATGAAGAATTACACTGTATCCATTTTAGTTTTCCTGCTGGTGATGAGGGCAACAAACACCTCACACAAACTTCTGTTGATGACAGCTGGATGGTAGCTCACTTAGGGAAAATGCATGCATCTGAAGCCTGGTCCTTTATCTTTTTATGTAAAAGTATCGCAGTCTCACTCATGCTAACCCTTCAGTTTTTGGGTTGACACAGTCATTTGTAGTCAAATTCATATAGAACCACAGTCAGTGAATCATATTTTAAACTCCTGTATCTATCCAGATTTGTGCAGGAACTTAGTTATATTTGGTGAGTGCAGTATTGTTCAGAATCATTCAGAAATCAGGTCAGTGAATGGCAGTGTTCAGATGCATTAAGAAATCCTATTTTCTCCTATTGCTTCAATACTTTAATATTAAACCTTATCACATGCATAACAGCATGGTACATATTAAACAAATAAGTTCATACTGAGTCAAATAACATACATAATTATTAGCAGGTCTCTCTGCTAGTTGTACAACTTTTTTTAAAAAAACCCTGAAGAGTATAATCTCTTTTTTAAATGCTGCAGAGGCTTTTTTGTATTTCTGAGAGACTTGAGAAATCTCACTGTCTCTTTATGAGATATATCTAGGGATAATCTAAAACTGGAGTTAATTAGTGGAATGTTTATCATTCTGATGATAATATTATTTTTCTACTGAGAGCCCTTGGTCAGGTAAATCTATTAAAGTGTGATGTGTTACTACATTCTGTGTCATCTTAGGCCTAATCCACCATGTTCTTATGTATCCTTTTACTTTCTGCATGTGAGAGGTTTAAATAGGAGTAGGTTTAATCAAGTGTGTAAGTGTTTACAGGGTATAATGAAGATATAAAACATTAATACTGTTTTTGCTAAAATGTACCTCTAACATTGTCCCTTTTCCACAGCTGTCAACCACATACTTCGTTTTCTTATCACTTTGCCTCAAGTTATTTATGCATAGCTGTACTGAATATTTTACAGTTCATATGTAAATAAAAATATGCTTTAAATAACCTTAAATTGCTGAGCAAACACATAGCTAAATGGAGAATAAAAAAAAAAAAAAAAAGGAAAACCGGTCAAGCACACTTATATGAAACTCAACCAATGAACTGGATCTCCAGCATGGATAAAAGGTGCAGGAGGGAGTTGGGGAGGTGGATAGAGAAGGACTGCTGAACGGCCTCTGTCCCTGTCTTTGTGCTTCTGAGGATGGTTTCACCATAGTGCACTGCCGAGTATGTTTCAGTGGCCACTAGAAGGATGTGGACACTGTTTTCTCACCAGCTCCAGAAGCCAGGCAGTGAGCTATTGGTAACTGGAAGCCCTTTTGCCCCATTCCCTTGGATCTTGGTTAAAAATAACTTTTATTTACAAGTTTATATTAGCTGCTGGTCAGTCCCTGATCTGGTTCACCATACAGCCAGACAAACCATTGCATCAGCCCAACTGAGGCATTGTTGCAGGAACAAGAAGCAGGAATTACCTAAGTTGGCACAGTTGTCAAAAGAACTGGGCTTCAGTTACAAAATAACGTGTCAGATGTCCATACTGTGGCCTTGCTCCCAAGTGGAGTGCCAGTGGCAACGGGGTCCCTCTTCACTTTTGTGGGGCAGGGGTACCAAGAGGCTCCTTTCACGGCTCCTGCAGGATTGATAGGAGGGCTCTTTGCTGTAGCAACAGTCTTTTCCCTGCAGAAGAGCACCTGGAAGGAGGGGAGGTTGTAGATAAGCCTCCCAGTCTTTACCCTCTCCAGGGTGACTGGCTCGGACCTGCCGCAGTGCTCGTCACATACATAGTCCTCCGGAGGGGCTGTTGACAGGATCCCGAGAGCACTTTGTTAACACACTATTGAGATTCATGGCGCACTTCACATTTCCCAAAGTTAATGATCCAGCCTGTCTGCAGATGCAGGCAGAGATCACTTCTCAGACCTATGGTGCTGATGAGCTATTTACAAAAAAATCATGTTTTATCTGAAGTGACTAAATACATGTAAGTTTTATGAAAATTGACCTTTCTTGTTGGATAAGTTTCAGGAAACAGTTTTTTACTTAATGACTGATTTGAATCCAGGCCAAATTGGTAAGTCTATAAGTCTGGACTGAGCAAATAATTTTGAACAAATTATTTATTCAGTCAAGATAGCTGCTTTTCCTCAGTAGTACATAGTTCATGGGCAGACTGTGAAACTCTTTAACTTACTTGTAATTCAAAGTTATTCATACATTTCCTCACATAATAATTCTTGGTCTAAAACTATTTATGAAAAGATTATCAGTGCCTGCCATGAAGAGACATGAAGGAATGGAAATTATGTCTGGTTCAGAATCAGCTTGGAAATTTAGATGGATATGCTCTAACGTGAAGAAACTCTTCACTGTTCAGTGAATGTGGCTGTTTTTCCTCAAATCATTTTTTTGACACACTAGTTTTTCTGTTGTTTGACCAGCTCCATAATTCATAGAGAATTTCCCTCCCTCCTGCCCATCATTTTCCCAGCTCTGCTGAAAGCCTTGCAGCCAGGCAGCTGTTCTGAATGAAGTGTATTTATGGTCTCATATCAGTTCCTAGTAAATAGGTACACTGGTGATGAAACCCCAGGTACTACCTTAGGGCCATCTTTGCAAAGAGAAGAAAAGGATGTGGACACTTGCCTGCTCACTTTGTACTAGAACTGGCCCCTCTGGTATGAGCTGCAGTTAACAGACATTAGTAGAGCAGCACGAACTTTCTGGTGTGAAGGGCAACACCTGTACCTGCTGTGCTGTCAGAACAAAGCTAGCACACAGTACATTTTAGCATCCCTTAACTGCTCACAAAGAGAAAGGTGGGGAGGGAGACCCACTGTTTCCATCCCTAATTCTCTTCTGCATCTGGGCAGAGCTCCTTTGGGCATCGCTCACTGAATCCTTCAACTCTTTTGCAGAGAAGCTGGCGCTGCCTGGGGTTTCTGCCTGGTGTCCCAGTCCAGGACATTTATTTAAACCTTCAACTCCCTTTCCTCCAGTGCTAAAGTAATCCCTTTAGTTAACCCTTTAGTTAACCCCAAACCAAAGAGACCAATTCCTTTCAACTCTCTTTCCTGCCTTCCCTCTCCACTATTCCCCTGCGGCAGCCCTCACCTTGTTCTTTTACCTGCTTCAATTTCTTCTTTTTTTTGCTTTTCATGATTGATATCCTTTCTCTTTAGCCTTTCCTATCTCAGGGAGGAGGTTGCCTCTCCTGGCCCCAGGCAGTGCTCTTTCAAGGTCTGGCTTATTCTACCCTCCTGTTCTTATTCTTTATTTTATATTATGACGGAGCCTCCAGCTGGTATTGATAATCACCGAAAAGAGATATCCTACCCAAAGAATTTAGAACGTAGGTGAATTAATTCCACATTATGTACATACATTGTTTAAAAACAGTAATTAAAAATATTAAAAATCTGATTTGGTTGTATCAGGATTATAAGTAATAATACAAATACTCATTTAGGCAATGGGCCATTTTAAAGATCCTTACTTGCCTGTAAGTTATTTTTATTGCAGCTTTGCAAGATTTTTCAACCTATCTTCAGTGTTACAGAGTAGCAATAAAGTCAGTTATCCTGGATCTTATCTTTATGTTAAAATACTTTCTTCTTTCTCACTCAGTTCTGCTTTCTTGGTTCTGGTAGCCCTCTGCAAAATAGAATAAATATTTTCATTCAGTTCTGCAGGTGGTGAAAGACATAAAACACTAGAATGGGTCCTTTAAAACAGCTGTAAACTAAAATGATGCTTGTAAACTGAAATACTGCAGTTTTGTTCGCCCTGAATTTTAAAATAGTTTCATGAGGTAATTGAGCCTTAAAGGATCTGGATTTTTTTAACTATATTATGTTATTATGCAGTTGCCACAGGGGGAGCATATGCTTGCTGCCAAAAATCTAAAACTGGATTCTTGGATGTTAAACAGATAAGATTAAGTCATAGACTTTAGCTCTACTAGAAGCAAGCACAACATTCATCTGAAGCATATGACAGCTATGTCCTGGAAAACTGTTTCTAGACAGACATTCTTGGCTGCTTACATAGACTAAAATAGGCAGTTCACATTCATTCAATCTACTGAGTTTTAAGCACCTCTGTAGAACTATTCAGTTGAATATCTTTCCGATTTTCCTGAAGTGTGGCATTGCTTCTTTAGGGAGACTTGGAAATTAAGCCATTCACTTAAGATGGTTATACTCTTATGGATTTCTGCTATTCTTACTGGTCACTGAACACATACTGTGACATTTGGGTTTTAAGACTTACTTTTTCTTAATTGTATTAATGGGTTTGAGTCTGCATTCGATTACAGGTATCAGTTTGTGCACATTCTGTATTACATTTTATTGTGCCCTAAAACATGACGGGTACTACACTGAACAAAAAGAAAGATATAATCACTCCCTGAAGAATTTACCATCTAACTTTAGATTAGAAAGAGAGCAATAAACAGCAGGAGGAGATGGAGTGAGGAACTACCTCACACATTACAGCAGTAAGATCAAGCTGTTAAGCTGTTGGGGCTTGTAAACACCTCGATTGCTTAACTAAATGGTTTATTTAAAATAATTATGATCAGTGAGCCACTAATTGTAGGCACCACCAAAATGAACTTAAAAGGAGGGATTTGAATGAAAAGTTCAAATCCAGTGAACCAGAATCAGCATTGCATCTCACAAACTGGACAGAATGACACAGAAGAGCTTGCAGGAGAGGTAGATAAGTGGGACATCAAGACTGATGTCAATGGTAAGTGGAGAGAGCAAAACTGTATACACAGAAAATGTGCAGTTATGCGGGGCACTGAAGGTGAGAGCAGAAGGTCTAAATCTAATGTGGTAGGTAAAGGAGAGGTAGTGGAGTGATTTAAAATGGACTTAAATGACTGAAGTGTTTCAGCTGACTTAGCGAGGTCGGAACCAGTGTGTTAGGGAGAGCATGGACCATTGCCAGTTGG
>VYZV01026409.1:92979-109468 GCA_013401275.1 Pandion haliaetus | reverse complement strand
ACACTTATAAAGAACTACATGGACCATTGCCAGTTGGACCAGACTGACAGGAGGCATGTAGCTTTCAATGATAAAGCCTGGGATGAGTGTTTAACCACTGGAGCAGAATAAAAGGCTGGAAGATTACTCCGTAAGCACTGCAGAAGGTTTCTTACTTAGTCCCAAGACTAAGTAGCCCACCTCTTTTCCTATCATGGCTCCACATTAATAGCCTCCCAGAGTTCCCTTTCTACAGTGTCTATCCTGAAATATCTATCGGAGCGGTGTACAGGTGCTGTCTTCTAGGTTATATATAGTTTGGTGGCACTAGTTCAGTTCATACCGGGTAAATGAGCATTGCAGCAAGTGCCGTGTTTGCTCAACAGTGGGGTCAAAGACTGCCTGAAAAGATGTCTTAAAATGATCTGACTTCTGGAGTGACTGTTTCATATGAAGATAAAGCCCAGTGACAGAACTGCACCTGGAAATATTTGCTGTTGCTCTCCACAGTCTGTTATGATACTAACATGAAAAATCAAGCAGCACGAAAATGCAAACTTGCAATTGCCCCATCTAAAACACAGTCCAAACCCACTTGTGAAACTGTTGTTAAAGAAGAAACTTGGACATCACAAATGACCCAGTTTTTGTGCTATTGAAAATCCCCAAAGCTCTCTACCTCCCTCTTTGATGGTCTCAAATGGTTAACATCTAGATTTTATTATGTTGCTGTATCTTGTATGTTGTCAGGCAGCACCACGTCGATTAAATAGCACTCAAGAGAGAGTTAACCACAAAGCCGTAAGTATTCTTGACAGGTCATTCTTGCTTGAGCCTGGTTCCTTGTGTATAAAGATTAAAAATCTTGTCACAGATGGTAACGAATGAAGTACATGCAAAACAATGGAGCATCAATAACTCATAAAAAGCACTTAACAGAAGTGGCAGAATTTGAATGAAATGGTGTATACATTAAACAAAATAAGACCAGTAGTAATGTTGAAGATAGAGTACTGTAAAATAATTTCTTTAAGTATTGAATGCAAGTAGTAATTGACAGTGATTGTTCATTTCAGTGATGAATGAGTGTAAGAATTTTATTTTTATCCAGCACTGTACCAAACCCAGGCAAATAACTCCTTCGTGTTTTGCATCATTTGCTTTTCTGAATATTCCATATTAATGATAGTTGAAATTAAGTGGTTCTCATTCTCTGCTCTGTTGGGTCTGGTTTTGCTCTGCTCCTTTGGAAGAAAACAACCCTAAAATAGGCAGATGCAGCCATTGGCACCTGACAGATTCTTGAGTTACATGGTGACAGCTACTTTATTCCTTTATCCTGGTTAACTCCTGTAGGAGTTCTGGCTTCAGAAAAAAGGGTATGACCAAAATACCTTTGCATTAGGGTTTGTTTCTACCTGCTGGCCTGCTATTGGCAGCTGGGGTAAATTATAGCAGCATTCTCAAGCAATGAAGAGGCCAACTGGCAAAGTTATGACTTGTTCAGAGGCCCAGCCTGGTAGCCAGGTAACCCTGGGTAAAGAGAATAGAAACAGCCCAATGTTTTTTACCTACCTGCCGTCTCTTCAGATTTCCGTCAGGCGAAGGGAAACATGAATAGGGTAGCCATCTGAGATCTGCATTTTTCCTCTTTCTTGTGCTTTTGATTCTGAACTCTCAAAGAAGGTAGGCAGCCCTGATGACTGAAACGCAGCCTATGCTGGGGATCTATGTTGGGAAATAAATGGCAGTGGCTTGATCAGATGTAGCAGTGTTATCCTATCCCATAACACACACACAGAGGGCAAAGAACACAGCATTTTATTGACAGGTCTTGAAGTTTATGATTTCAAAATGTAGTTTTCAGCAGCTGGATTTGTCTCAGATGCCAAGATTGAGAAGAACACTGACAACCACAAGTGGCTTGAAATAGTGATTTTTGGGGGTAACTTTCAGTCCATAGACACCTTTGTTTTTACGGAATACTAAGAGAGCTATAAAAGCTGACTTAGCAAGCCTTGCGTCTGTAGACTTCCCTTCATTACACAGAGCTGTACATCTCCATAGAAAAAAAAAAAATGTGGAGTCACAAAATTGAAAATCATTGGCCTACAGCTTCTTGGATAATCTTTATCTGAGAGGCAGGGCTGTCTCCCAAGATACGTGGAAGAACTCTTACAAATACAAAGAGAAAAGCGTTCTTTCTGTAACTGGGTAATCTAAATGACTGCTATGGCTTCCCTGTGGATTTCCTATCCAAATACCAACTTAACCTGTTCATGATTACCCTGTGAGAGCCAATGTGTTCACAACCTGCAGTGGGAAGACTGCAGACTATGGTAAAAAGGATCCTAGAAAAACTGAGACTGCTTTACTACATTATTATTATTTTATACATTATTAAATTGCTGCAGTCTGAGTGAAGGTGCTCATAAGGCTATGTTTTTCCTGTTCTCTTTAAATTGTTAAAGGATTTGAGTCACTTTAAAAAAAAATTGGGCGGAACAAAGTGTGCTACAGAAGACTTACCACTACACTTAGACAGTCTTGTTGTACTTAAAACAGGCTGCCCCTCAGGCAGATTTGTGTAATCTACACAACACGCAATTTCCATAGGTGTGGACATCTTGTAGGGCAGGATTAAGATGAAGATTTACACTGCGGGAGAACAGTCAGGCTGCTACTTCTAGGGATGCGTTCTGGAGCTGCTTGGTGTACTCAGTATTTTTGGAGGACAGAGTAACAGTTTTAGACTGTGTTTAGCCTAACGTTTAGAGTAACAGAGGGTGCTAACTAGTCCCAGGTGGTCTCAGCTTTTTTGTTGCTGTAGGCAGGATGGTGGTTTCAGGGAATGCTTGTGGGCTGATGCAGGAATACAGGATGTGAAGGGACATGAAGTGCTGCAGTCCCTCTGATTTTGCAAGCCAGGGAAGGAAGAAGAAATGCTGCAGGCCCTTCAGGGGGATTTGCAAACCCTCCCTTGGAGGATGTTTGATTTTTGTCTCATCCTTGGCAGAAGGGTACACAGGCCCATACTACCGTTTGATCTGCTGTGGGGTTGCTATTTCAGTGCTGCTAACTCTCCCTGCTCTGCACCTCTGGCATTTACAGCTGCAGCAACAATCGTCTAAGGAGCACAATCAGTGGGGCTGTAGACCAAAGGAGCAGCTGCTGCTACTGCTGCAGATGAGGCTGAACAGAGAAGAGGATGACCAAGCAAGGAGCTGCCGCTGCCTGCTCTTTCTCAGGCTGCAGTGGGTCCCTCATCCCTGCTTCCAGCCCAGCAGGCAGGGCAATACTGCCTACCCCAGCTGTGCAATGGGAACAACCTGCTTGCTAGATGCAGCTCAGCTGGACCAGACCCAGCTTGCTCAGCTTAAATGGTGCTGGTTTGAAGCTCTAATTAAAACACAGTGAGGATAATAAACTTCTGAAGCCATAGGGTGGAATCAAAGCTTCACACGAGCCATTTCAATAACCGGTAAAATTTGACTTTTACTTTTGTCTGAGCTTTTAGAAGGTGTTTGTTAGATCAAGATAGCTAATATGACCTAGTATTATGCCTTAAAATCCCCATCCAAAAAAATTCTAGGTGAATTTTAAGGTCAGGAAGGACTTTTGTAACTGTGAAGGAATAGATCTGTTCCAGTTCCTATTTCAAAGAAATGCCTTGAAGTCAGAAAAGCAGTGAATTTTGTGCCCCTTAAAGAAAAAATCGTTACGTTTGACATTTTATCTGGGCATGGCTATTTGGGACAGGCACATCTGACCTAAACGTGGGTGGGAAGAGAGGACTTGCAAACACAACTGAGTCACGAGTTGAGTGTTTGCATTGTGCTAACTAACAAAGAAACCGAAGCTATCATACCCATAGCTATTTCTGCTCCCCTCTGACTGGTGTGCTTGCGCATTTGGTGTTTTAGCAAGTGACAGGGTGCAGAAGGGTTGGCTGCATAGGTTTGAGCAGGTGCTAGAAAAAAGTGGGCCAACAATGTATTCTGGTTCATTTCTGCATTGATACGCAAATAAAGCACAGCTAGTAATGAAATGTATGTGTTGTTTCACACTGAGCCAGGTAAATCCAGTTTGAAAAAAAAAAAGACTCTGGTGGCATATTAGATTGCTTATAGGAATAAACTACCTACTTTGTACTCTCATTTTCACACTGGTAATTAGCATAAAATTCCTGCTTCGGAGAATGGTCGGATTCTGCTGAGGTTTTTTGGAAACAAAATGAAACGTTTCTCTACTCCCGAGTACTGACTTCTGTTCTTTGCATAGGATAACTGTTGAAGGCTTTCTGTTTCATGCTGAATTTGACTCAGGTCTAAATATACTTTGCATATATCCTTATCCTATAACTGTAATTATTTCCAGTGAGCCTTGATTACTGTCATCTACTGTCATGCCCTACTGCATCTGACCAGTTACAATTGCACAGTAAAATAGCAGATTTTTATCTGTGTCTACAAATTTTATGTTGCAGTTGTATAATACTCTGTACCTCTGATATTTTAATGCTTACTCCCTTAAGTGGGTCTTGAAAAGATCCACTGAAGTCCTGTTCCTTAGTAAATTACCTGGAACGGATAAGCAAGTAGAGCACACTTACAGACTCTCTTTTGTTTTCCTGCTTATGCTAAATCCACTTCTTTTTTTCTTGGCCAGCAACCTGAGATGTAATTATCCAGAACTGTAACTATCAGACTTAGGTGAAGCTTTTATGTTGAGATCAAATGCCTTATATCTCATAGAAAAGCTTACACTAAAGCACAGAAGAGCTCGGTGAGAAGCTTTGAGTTACCAACTCTGCTCCCTTGCAGGTAGGGTGATGCTCTCCCAGCTGCAAAGGGCCCTCCTTGGGCTGTACCTTCATACCATTTTGCAAACAATTTTGTTGTTATGGTTACCAGCCACCAACCACTCACCACAGCCCCCATCTCAATCACAACTTTAAACTGCCTTATCTCTGCTTCTGTGCTTGTTTCCGGATGCATTTTGCTTCCTCTTCGATAGTTCAGTACCCTTTTCCCTCCGCTTTCCAGTCTCTTCTATCTCCACTAGCACAACTTTGGATCCTGCACACACCATGATTTTCTCCTCCTCCTCCTGACCTCCAGAGACACCCGTCCCTGCTACTGCCATCATCCGTAACCCAGTACCCACCATCCTTTCTCCCTCTTTCTCTTGTGGCCTCTCTAAGACCTAAAGTTTCTAAAAAGCTTGCAGCCTTCCACCCTCTCATTGCATCTCCCCCACTCCAGCTCTCTGGTCCCTTTTTATATGACATATGTATATGTATGTTTATATAAATGGTTTCAACATGATGGTTGGTCCCTGGAGGGATCCTCTGCTACCTGTGGCCTATTTAGCTTACAGCCCAAGGGGGATACAATAGACCAAGACACGTAACGGGGTAGGTCATGTAGCTGAAGCAAGCCTGGAACTGCAGGCCCAAATATGGGAGGCTCCAGGCAGGGGGCCTCTGAATTAACACTTTTTGTGAGGAGGTTCAAAGGAGCAGAATGCCTCTATGAGCTGTTATATCCAAATGAATTCTTCTCTACTGCCAGGTAAGGGATCTAATGATTTAAGGCTGTAGTGTGAAGGCCAATCCTATTAGCAGAAGCTCAACCAGAGAATCTTACGAAACCTGCACTCAGTGTTGCTTGGTTTCAGCTGGAATGTTTGCATCTCCTTAAGCCATGTCTCCTCCTTGAAGTTTCTTTTCTGCTTTTTTTCACTTTCATTTGTTTTGTCCCTCAAATTTAAAAGAACACTTCATTGTAAAGTGGTAACTACCTGCCCTTACAAATGTGTCTGTTTCTAAATGAATTACATTATTTAATTAGCAATTATTCTGTAAATAATTGAACTGAGTCATATATAAATTGCAAAGTCTAAAGTTCTATTCAGCTTGATGTTAATTAATATGACTAATAAAATAGATAAGAAAATATGAATAATGAAGTCAGTCTCTCTACCACATCGTCCATGACACTTTCATGGCCTTGGTTATCTGGAGATGTAAAATGACAAGCTCTTTTTCTCAGTCAAAGGAATCTCTGGCTATGTTTTCCCTGGATCTGTATTTTAAGCTATCCAGGACACACTGATCCACATTTGCATTGTGCTACTGAGAGCAATTAGTTTCACTTAACTTTCCTTTTATTTGAGAGAAACTAGAATATAACTGTGGTTTGTTAATGAACTAAACACTATTTCAATCAAGCTTGTATAAGCAAGGGGTTTATTTATTTTAGCTTTTCTTTTTTTTAATGTGAGAAAGAACTGCTAGTTTCTGAAACTTTTTAATGTGTTTCACATCAACTTCTAAAATTCTGTTTGTTTGAAAGGAACTGCCAAATGCTTGAAAGCTTGCTCATCGTTGCTTTCTAGTTATCCTGGCATAATACCAGGTATAAGTCTCAAATGCTGATTACATCTCAAAGAGAATGGAGATCCAGAATTAGTTGCTTGCAGGATGTCATACCTTATAAACACCAGGGGAGAAATAAATTAACACATCTCAGGATAGATTATGGTAAAGGTCTAGAATACATAAATAATAGTTTAATGATATGACATCTACATTTCCTGTATTAAACTATATTAGCTGAATCATTAACAGAATAATTAGCTGAACCAATACAGTTAGTAACAAGCTGTTGCCCTGGTGAGGCAGGAACAACGTATACAGCAATAGTTCAGGCAACAAGAAAAAATTAAAAGATCGCTTTACTTTCCAGTGGTAGACCTTGAAAACCTGGAAAAGAGACACTGAGCCTGCTTCCAAGCTTGGCCTCTGTTAACAGCACCCCAGACTTGGGAGAAAGCTTTATCAAGAGCTGATCTTGACAGTTTTTACTACTCTGTCACAGACTGTCTCTACCCACATCTGAAAACTCATATCTGAAAACAGGCCTTGCTCTCTGCTTGAATGGGCAGCTCGGCGTGTCTCTTCTCCCGGATCCTTGGGTGAGAATACATCACTGTGCCTATGGTCTCTCTGCTTCATAAGGTAGGGACTAAGTATTCCTTAGCTAGAGCTTATGGGTTCATCAGAGTTCATAATTCAAAAGGCCATGGCACAGGCTGACAGAATTGAAATCTTCTGAGCTGCAGGTCATGCTAAGAACAGGATGACAGGAGGCAAAACAAATTCATCAATTGCCATATATTTTATTTCTGAGAAGTCTAATGCTTTGATGACTGAAAAAGAACAAAAACCACTCCCCAAAACAAACCAAACACTCCCCCCTACCAAAACCCACCTCATTGATACAGGTCATGGTGTGTGGGAGAAGGCTTTCTCATGGTCTGATACTACTCCAGAAGCTGCTCAAAGCTCCCGACTGAAGTCTGGTCTTCTGGCTATATTTGGGGTAACCTAGCACTTAAAGAAGAGCTAAAGATTCACTGCCTTGTCCTTGAACTAAAATAATCCGTGAACGCAGATGCAAGCAAAGGCATTAGAAACCCCTCTGTTGGGTGTCCTCAGCATTACTTGTACCTCTACTCCAACAGCATTTCATTTTAAATAGCTCTGAATCCTGTCAAAAGGGACAATAGGTCATTGTGTCTTTCTAGGTTAGCCTTCAGACTAGATGAAGGGTTCTGTGCTGAGCCACTTTACCTGGAAAGAACTACATCAGCTCACTCACCTCTTCAGATGAGACCACAAAAGAAAAGCTAGACACGAAACACTGATCAAAGCACCTAAATTGTTTATAGCTTCCATCCTTGCTCAGCAGGTTTCCAGTGTTTCAGGTCTGGTATGAGTCCGTAGCTGGCTTTGGAAATGATCCCAGGCAGGTCTGGGAAGACCTTTTCCAGACATATTTCTGGAATGAATACAACAAATAGTTTTATCAGTCATCCCAAAAGCCTCCGAACTCTCCTGATTCCTGGCTGAAGAAGTGCAGCAGCCAGGTTCTCTGAATACTTTCTAGAGCTCCTACTTCTTCTTGAGGGCCTCCATTCTTCCCGGCCAACAAAGCCCTGCTCTTTTCTTCACAGTCTGGCAAGTCTGAAGAGATTATGGAGTTTCAGGTTGGCATTATGGACAGTGGTTAAGGCAGGTGGTTACTCTTCAAGATGCAGGAGAGGGAGGAATTGCGAGTTAAAATCGGCAGGCAGAGCATATTGGCCACTGGCAGAGCCTGCAGTCGGGTAGAGAGCCCTCTGCTCGCTTTTCTCTGTAGTACCAACCAGCTGCAACAGCAGGGGAAGGGAGAAAGAGAAGAGCTCATGAAGCACTGGCGCTTGCAGCGGGCTATGCTTGCCTGGCATCACTCCTGGCTCTGAGTCAGCTGATAGCTGGGTAAAATTAGGTCACCTGCCAACATGTTCTTGAGT
Source organism: Pandion haliaetus (assembly GCA_013401275.1). Lineage (NCBI taxonomy): Eukaryota > Metazoa > Chordata > Aves > Accipitriformes > Pandionidae > Pandion > Pandion haliaetus. The sequence continues at coordinate 101,131 of VYZV01026409.1, read as the reverse complement.
CAACATGCTCTTGGCTTTTAATGTAAAATTTGTGGTTAGGTAAATAGATTAGTCAGAGAAAACTGTCTCTGAGAACTGAGTGCTTGATGGAAGAAAGCATGGGTGCCTTAATTTGGTTTTGTACCAGTCCTAATGGTCCTGAGGAAGTCCTGGCTATAATCACAGTTGCACATTTAGTCCTTTTGCTGTGGGAGAGGCTGCCACGAAATTGCTGCAGACTGGAAGCTGCCACCTCGGGAAGCGAGGGGGCAGACATGCTGCCTCCACGGGGGAGACTGGCAGGGCTGGGTTTTCCGGTGCGATGTCGGTCGGACCACGCCACGGGGTGCTCTGTGAGGAGTGAGGTTTTCCTGCTCCCATGGCTCCCTGAGCCCCCCCCAACAGCCAGGCAGGGATGGTGCTCGGGGAGGCAGGTGGGTGGCCCCCACCGCCCCGAGCTGCGGGTACAGCTTTTTTTACCAAAAGTGAATGTTGTCCACATAGGCATTAGATGCTCTGCGAGGAAAACAGAGGTGAGGTTTCAAGTAAGAAGTGGGATTTTAATTCAGAACAAATGCAGAAGACCGCAATATGTGTGGTATGTTCAGTACAGCTTTGAGGCTTAGCTGTCTTGTTTTTAATTATATCCTAATATGATAGCATGCCACGTTATTCATGTTCTTAATAATGGCTTGTATTGTTTAAGGAGATGCAAGCAGAGAGACCCCGCGGACATACAAAGCTCAGACATTTTAAAACTAGTAAGATTTGACTATTTCAAATGTTTGTTTCTTTTAAAGTGGTATGTCTTTATCTGCAGCACAGCCAGTACGTCATGGTGCAGGCCAAGAGGGATTTCAGTGGGACTGCAGGAAGGTTGAACAAGACTCTTAGCTCAAAATCAGGGATCCAGCACTGACATGTTCAATGTAGGCTGCTACAAGATGTTTTGCAAAATGTTTCTGGATCATCATTAAGCAGAAAACTTGCTTGAGTGTTACTCCTTATGAATAAAAATTATTTACCCCTGGCAGATTGGATATGATTATTTTACAAATCAACCAGGGGACTGACAGTCATGTTTATGTGAGAAATATATCTGGGGCTAGAACACAATACTTTTAATGGCATTTGCTGAGGAAAGTTTTGTCTGCAAACTGATTTTTTTCTTTTTTTTAAACACCCTTATTTAATTTCACTGTTAACATTAATGATTTCCTAGAGGTCCTAGAGTCCTACCTCCAAGCTGCATGACCTGGTGAACAGGGTCGGCTCTGTGATGCTGTAGGATGGGGATAGTCTCGAGTAACTTATCTAGTGTCAGCATAGAAATTAATCTGAAAAAAATTATATAGTGTCAGGATTTAGAAAAGAAGAGCAGATGAGAAAAGACTGGAAGAAAAGTCAGGAAACAATTAGCTGAGCTAAGTGATCACAGAAGGAAATGTTCAAAAGGAGGTGGAGATGACTGGATGAAAAAACCAATACTAGTGGGAGACGACATCCAGTAAACTGGAAAAAGAAAGACAGAGGGTCAAGTGAGAATGGTGTTAGCATGTACATCCAGTGATAGCAAAGTGATACATTTTCAAACCTCACTGCTCTGTCTGAGCTTTTATAAGTGACTGCATACAGAAGCCTTAGCCTGTTAAGGTATGCGCAATCCAGGATCAATATTGCACTCACAGCTAGGGCCAAATCCTGTTTGCCTTACTTTCCTGAATAGTGCCATTGTTTAAGTAGAATATGGCTGCAATATGTTATTTAATTTTATGGATCGCTGATTCCTCTTGAACAAGGAGGCTGAACACTGAGGAAAGAGTGGGAGAATATCAGGGGAATTAGAAAATAATCAACAGCTTGAGCTCCTCTATGGTACGGCCCAGTTTTCAGACTCACCTTAAACCATAACTCCATACCTGCATGTAGTGATTACCAGTGATACATGCCAGTTTCTTCATCCAATTTGGAGGAAAGCATCATGTGTCTGCTTAACAATGCAGGTGCAGACTAGGGTAACTGTGAGTATAGTCTAGCTCTAACTTTAAAAAACATATTATTTTTTTTTATGATTGGCATCTTAGCATAGCTGCAGGATCTAGTTTCCTGAAAATCACAATAATTGACCCTAATCAAAGTATAGAGTTGGGTGCAATGATTATTTCCTTTACAGGAAACAGTTTTAAAATAATAAAATAACTTACACCAAACCTTATATCTAGTAGCAGTTCAATATTTCTTCCCAAGTCTGGATGTTAGTTTGGCTATCAAGAAAGAGATCTCACAAAGTACCCCAACAGATGATACCAGTTATCTGTAATTATTTTTCCCCTTTAATTTAAACATTGAAGTACCTGATTGTACCCATAAAGGACTTATACCTGCAGTGACCTGATTTTGTAGGGCAGGCTTGCTTCTACCTTTTTTTGCCTAAGGAATGCAAATGAAAGTAGTCTTGTGTTTTAAAATTTTGCCTGAAATAGTATACAAGTTATTTCATCTGCTAGTAACGAAAATATTACAATGCCACGATAGTCACATATGAAGTATCAACCCTGCATATTGGTATGGTGCTTACACAAGGCTCCAAAATTCTTTCTAGCCCCTTGCAATACATCTTGGAAGAGTGGAAAGGCATATCTCTTCCAGTTGGTCCTGGCATGAAATTGGAGAACAAGAGACAAATTGGGAATGAATCACAGTTTATGTTATAAATATGAGACTGATAATGACTCAACCAGCAAATTTCAGAGCTCAGTTTTATGCTAAACAAAGAATGAGTATTGCGGTGTAGACCACTTGTGCATCTGCTTAGTCAGTTTACAGAAGAGTTGTGGTGTGACCGTGGTCTTGGCTTGAGACAGGCAGGGTCACCGGTGTTGTGAAAATGGATCCATTTTGCAAGACGGGAGATTCTAATCCTCTGACATCATCTTTTGGAGCCTCATGCAGCCTTTTCTGCAGATACTGGATATTTATTTCCTCCTTGGCTTTTAAGAAAATAGGACTGTTTCTTTGGCATGTGAAAGGGACAAAAGTCTGCATTTTCAGAGATCCCTGTGATTGAAGTGGGGTCAGGTGCTCAAAAGACCCTTTTTTGGTTCTAATTTGGTCTAAGAAAGCCTCTGTGATTCTGTTAGAGGAGTAGGAGTTGCAGAAATGAAAATGTATGCAGGCTAAAGGGGAACTGAAGGGAAAACCCACCTTTGATTCAAGTGCAATTATTATTGCTAAAATGTCAGACATTTGTATTATGCAATACATCTATAGTATTTTAGCAAATAGCATTTCATGTGAAGACAGGGAATGCCCTCTGCCTGGTAGGTTTGCAGCCCTAACTGAATGATTAATGAAATCGGAGTCTGGGTATTTAACTGTGTATAAAAATGATAATGTGCCAGCTTATGTCTTGGGATAATGGTGGCAGACTAGTCCTGACAGTCATCCAAAGAGATTTCATTTCCAAGATATTTAATCCAAACCGTTTTGTGCCCTGGTCTGCACATCATTATATTTCGAAGCAATGTTATATCGCAAAGACATTAACTTCTTACAAGGTACATCATATGTGATATGTTTTTCATTCACTAGAGCCACAGGACAGCGCCAAAATGCCATGTTGTAGGTTTTGGCTGTCATGATCAATTTGTAGAATAAAATAAGTATCTACTTTACTTCTTCTAAATCAAAATCAGCAGTGAAACCTATTTATTGCCATAGGGACCATATTTAAAATTCTGGAAGCTGCTCAGTTGATTAATTTGATCTGGGAAGTTTACAGATCTCTTGAATAGTAAATATCATCTTAGCTACAAAAAATATAACTTTGATAAGGAACTGTGATATAAAAACCTCCAACAAATCAGGTTTCTGAGAGATGATCAAATCACATCAGAGAGAAGCTGAATGAAGTGAAGAGCTTACACTGAAAATAACAGTACTATCTATAGCTCCTCACTGTGACTTTCTACCTAGCTAAGGACTCTAAATAGCACATAATTATAACGTGTAAGCATTTCTCTAGATTATTATTCTGTATAGCATTTGAAAGATAATGTATTCGCCCATTTTTACAACACATTCCTGGATTCAATGTAGGCCTCAGAAGCATGAGAAGACACTCATAGTCTCCATACAAATTGGCTAGCATATTAAAAATAACTAATTTAATATGTTTCTAACTTAATATAAAAAAGCTGTTCTTTATTTTAAAATATGTTTTCTGATAAAGGAGCTCAATAATGTGTAATTTCATTCTAGTAAAGTTTTACAAGAATAGACATTTTCTGGTTTAAATTATATTAGTCAAGATAGCTGGCTGAAACCTCCAGTGGGAGTCGGAGAAGGGGGCGGAACAGGCTGCTGATGGTTACCAGCTCAGCAAAACTATAGAAAAGGCCAACAGCAGTATATTTAGGAACCATAGCCCCCTCCAAAAGAGAATTGATTTTACCAAAGCGTCAGGCTTCTACAGCTTGTGTTTTGCTTGCTTCTCTTATTTCCCATTGGGAAAGACATGCATCCCAAATTCTTTCATTTGTGTGGCTCTTACCTTTTCTTTATGTCTCAGTGAGATGTGGAAGACAGGAAGGAATCCCAAACTTCCCCTGCTTAAACAAAATACACCTCCTCCCCTTCCAAATGTCTACTGCAGCGGTGGTGGGTTGACCTTGGCTGGATGCCAGGTGCCCACCAATCCACTCTATCACTCCCCTCCTCAACTGGATGGGGGAGAAAAAATACGATGGAAGGCTCATGGTTCAAGATACGCACAGGGAGATCACTCAGTAATTACTGTCATGAGCAAACCAGACTCGACTTGGGGAAATTAATTTAATTTATTACCAATCAAATCAGAGCAGGATAATGAAAAATAAAACCACATCTTAAAACACCTTCCCCCCACCCCTCCCTTCTTCTCGGGCTCAACTTCTCTCCCAATTTCTCTACCTTCTCCCCTCCAGCGGCACAGGGGGACGGGGAATGGGGGTTGCGGTCAGTTTGTCAAACAATGTCTCTGCCACTCCTTCTTCCTCAGGGGCAGGACTCCTCACTCTTCCCCTGCTCCAGCGTGGGGTCCCTCCCACGGGGGACAGTCCTTCACCAACTTCTCCAACGTGAGCCCTTCCCCTGGGTTGCAGTTCTTCACGAGCTGCTCCAGCATGGGTCCCTTCCACAGTGTGCAGTCCTTCAGGAGCAGACTGCTCCAGTTTGGGTCCCCCGTGGGGTCACAAGCCCTGCCAGAAAACCTCCAGTGTGGGCTCCTCTCTCTATGGGTCCGCAGGTCCTGTCAGGAGCCTGCTCCAGCGCAGGCTTCCCACAGGGTCACAGCCTCCTTTGGGCACCCACCTGCTCCGGCGTGGGGTCCTCCACAGGCTGCAGGTGGATATCTGCTAACCCAGAGGCACTACCACCATCACTGATGGGCTTGGCCTTGGCCAGAGGTGGGTCCAACTTGGAACCGTCTGGCATTGGCTCTACTGGACATGGGGGAAGCTTCTAGCAGCTTCTCACAGAAGCCACCCCTGTAGCCCCCCCCGCTACCAAAACCTTGCCACACAAACCCAATATAGCAGCTCATTCCTACCCCCTCCCTGACCCCTGCCATTTCCCATCCAAGGTAAGAAGCTTGAGTCTAGGGCACCTCTCCCTTCTGCACAAGCTTCATATATGAAGGCAAATAAAAGCAGAGCTGTCTCAGCTTTCACTTGAAAGGGAAAAGAAAATACAAAACCCAAGGCCAATTCTTCTTCCCCCTTTGGTGGGTAACTGAGTTTGGTTTCACCCTCTTCTTTTCTGGCTGAAGGTGGGGTGAAGGCTGGCAGGGTGGGCTCTTCCCTGTGCTACAAAAGGAGGACCTCTCAGCAGTGAGAGTGTGTCGTGGTTTCGGTTTCAGCCCAGCCGGTAACAAAACACCACGCAGCTGCTCGCTCACTCCCCACCCCTTCCCCTGGCCACACCGGGATGAGGAGAAAATCCAAAGGCAGGCTTGTGGGTCGAGATAAGGACTGGGAGGGATCACTCCCCACTTATGGTCACGGGCAAAAGACAGGCTCAACTTGGGGAAGAAACAAAAGCAATTTAATTGACTACAAATCAAATCAAAACAAGGATATTAGGAAGGAAAACCCAAACCTCAGAACACCTTCCCCCCACCCCTCTTTCCTTCCCAGCTCCACTCCATTCCCGGTTCTCTCTCCCTCCTCCCCCCAGCGGCACAGGGGAACAGGGGATGGGGCTTGAGGTTCAGCTCCCCACACATTGTCTCTGCCGGTCCTTCCTCCTCAGGGGGAGGATTCCTCACTCATGCCCTGCTCCACTGTGGGGTCCCTCCCACGGGAGACAGTCCTTCACCAACTTCTCCAACGTGGGTCCTTTCTGAGGGCTGCAGTTCTTCACAAACTTCCTTGGCGCGGGTCCTTTCCGCGGGCTGCTCTCCAGACTCACACTACTCCAGCGCGGTTTTTACCATGGAGTTACGGCCATCTTCGGGAGCCTCCGCTCCACCATGGACCCCCATGGGCTGCAGGGGGACAGCCTGCCATCTCACCACGGGCTGCAGGGCCATCAGCCTCCTCAGGCGCCCCTCCTCCCCCTCCTTCTTCACTGACCTGGCTATCGGCAGAGGTGCTCCTCTCACGTTCCCAACCCCACACTGCTGGTTCCCCTTCTTCAATCTGTTCTCCCAGAGGCGCTCTCACTGTCACTGATGGGCTCAGCCTGGGCCAGAGGCGGGTCCGACTTGGAGCGGGGGAGCTTCTAGCAGCTTCTTACAGGAGCCACCTCTGCAGCCCCCTTCCCCCACTTCCAAAGAAAACCACGCCACACAACCCCATAACAGAGTGTCACAAACCGATCCGGATAAAATCAAGTACTTCATGTCTGAGAACAGTAAGGCATGGTAGAAAAATGTTCATTAGTTTGCAAACGAGCCAGTGCTTTTTGCAGGTGTATTGAAGGAGTACTCTGTCTCATATACTGTAATTATTTGAGAACTTGGCCTTCTGTGTAAACTGAAATGATTTTAATATTTTTTCACTGAAGCTAATTGAAGGTCAGAATAAATGATTATATTGGCCTTTCCTGGCTTTATTTGTATGTGAGTCTGTATGTGTGTGTATACATGCAAGTTTTAAGTCAAGAGAAAATCTCAGGCTATTAGTAAGCAAGTTTTATTTATTTATATACAGCCTCACTCCATTCCTTGCTCCAGCTGTATGTTGCTAGCAACTAAGGAAGCATTTTCAGCTCTCTCTCATGAAATAGTGAGGGCCTGGTATGCCACCCATGGACACTGTGGTTAGATCTCTGTATGCTGGAGTGGCTCAGGTGCCCTTTATGGCCTGGCATGGCACCTAGCGCAGGTGCAACAGCGTTGATTGTTCTTGACATATTTAAAAGAAGTAACAACACTCTCAAATATTGTTTGGTATCATGGAATAAAGGTGTGACTCGTGTGTAAATGTTGGTATTTTGTCTTCTGCATATCAGACCTTTAAATTTCAGGGTGCTTACTGTCTGTAGGGATAGCTACCATTTTGTGAATGAGGTTTTGATGCTGTGTGTTATGAAGGCAACGCAGAATGATTTACTTTTTCCTCACTCTCATCTTTTTTCCCTTCATCCAAAATAAATCATCCAGGATGTAAGTGTAAATCTGCTGTTTGCATACAGAAGCATGTGCGTGCACTATCATGTTATTATTTAAGCACATGGCAGCCCACGCCAGGAAATGTGATAATTGACGGGTGTGATACATTAACCTCCACTGGTGGGAAATGGCTCAGAACCAGTTCAGCTGCTGGCTGAAGTGAAATCCCAGCCCCCGTAGCAGTAGATACTCTGTTACTGTCTGAAGAAGAAAAAAACCTGTTGCCGTTTCGGATGGAAAGGGGAAAGAAAAGCTCTACAAGCTAGCTCCTTCTCTCCTTCATTTGAAAAGAAGGAAACCAGGTAATTGTTCAAGAAATTTAAGCCTTATTTCTGATACTTCTTGCTAGTATTGCTGGGTGGAGCTAAGGCCTGTAATTAGCCCTCATTCATTTTCCCTTTGTGCTGGTTTTGGCTGGGACAGAGTTAATGTTCTTCACAGTAGCTAGTATGGGGCTATATTTTGGATTTGTGCTGAAAACAGTGTTGATAACACAAGGATGTTTTCGTTACTGCTGAGCAG